>KN883825.1:81247-100620 GCA_000934455.1 Apostichopus parvimensis
ATATGTATAGTCTATTAGGATAAATTTTTTAAAGTTTTAATACTTGGGAACTCAACCAACTTCTTTTCAATGAATTTTGGATCAAAATTATTTTTCAATCAAGACCATTTCATTACTTGGAATTCAAGCAATATACTAACAAACTGGTTTGTTTTGGTGATGATCCTTTACTCTGTGAAATCTTTACCGGATGCATTTTGTAACTTTTCAACTATGTCCTAGATAATAGTACTATTTTCTTATAAACAGTATAAGAAAGTTAAGAAGGTAAACAAATTGTCAACAAACTGCTTATGAACAGACAACTTAAATGTGTAGGTAAATATATTCCAGTACATCTTTGTACTTATCCTTGTGGTAAATCTGTGTAGCTCAATGATTATGCCAGATGAAGAAAGCAAAACACATTTTGTGTTGCCTGATGTGGTAAAGGAGGGTTGTATACTTTGGAAATTCTTGGTCTTTTTATTCTCTCTCTAAGAAGGCGCATCCTTGTCCCACTACAAACACCGACAGAAAGTCTCATAAATAGCTATTATGAAAACTTTGACATTTTTCTACAGGTGTCCCGATGTCTCTGGTGGAAGTCGATGCCAGTCTTTACTTACAACTGTACAGTCCCAAGTCACTACACAAGGAGAAACCGTCGCCACAACCCAACCGGTGAAGCAGCCAACAACTGCTGGTGAAGTAACTACTGTCCGTGGGGCACCGACCACTGGTGGAGCCCCGACGACCGGTGGAATAACCACAGCCGATTTAGTAACGACCTCCGAAGGAGTAACAACAGTTGAGACAGCAAGGACGACATCGCAGCCAGGCACATCCAAAGCGATGGTCACTTCAGAAGTAGCGAACAGTAGTGTTGCACAGACTAACAAAACATTGACATCACAAGGTGTAACATTTGGAGTGGCATCAACTCAGACTGGTATTACATCGCAGGAGGTTACTGAAGAAGAAGAAGAAGAGTTTACAACGGTGTCTACTGAGGAACCAGATGGTAAGCCCCTGTGGTCTTCAAAAATTTCATCCAGTTTTTGAAAAACAGAATTCAGTCTGTAAATTAACCTAAACATAAAATAGGGACCGGTTCAATTGTCCCCATTATGAAGTTCTGAAGTATTTATTCTTGGTGAATTGGTTAAATTGGCAGGTAATATTTTGTCACTTTTATCCAGTGATTGACAGCGACAACTTCCACATGGAAGTTCTTTCCTTATATTTGTGCTTGATTTGTGTTTGGGATTCCGATGCCCTACTTAGACAGGCTCCCTATCATCATGCCCTCTAGTAATGAAGAGGGGGGGGGGTTGTTTGCCAAGTGGAAATAGGTGTGTTTTAGCGAGTGTCGTTCTGTATGGCGAAGGCTTTTCCGAGGAACCAGACGGTAAGCCCCTGTGGTCTTCGAAAATTTCCAGTATTTCGAAACAGAATTCAGTCTGTAAATTAACCTTAAATAACATAAAATAGGGGCCTGTTCAATGGTCCCCATTATGAAGTTCTGAAGTATTTATTCTTGGTGAAGTTGTTAAATTGGCAGGTAATATTTTGCCACTGTTTTCCAGTGACTGACAGTTACAACTGTTCTTTCCTTATATTTGTGTTTGGGATTCCGATGCCCTACTCAGACAGTCTCCGTATCATCATGCCCTCTAGTAATGCAGAGTAGCCTTGCAACTCATTATCTTTAACCGATTTGTGGTTTGTTAGCTAAGACTGAGTAAATTGTAAATGTGATATGAAACAATGACTGCCCGGGGGGGGTTTGTTTGCCAAGTGGAAATAGGTGTGGGTTAGCGAGTGTCGTTCTGTATGGCGAAGGCTTTTCTGTTGGGAAAAAAACAGCCACTCTTTGAACCTGCACAGGTCTAGGTGCAGTTTTACAGGTTACATACGAGCTATGCTATAAGTTTTATACGGTGTGGTTGAAGGACCATTCTCTTTTATTAAAAGACTCATAGATTTGTGCAATTGATCCCCTTCTCCCATATTTCCCTCCTTCCCTTCGTTGAACAGGTTTATAATTTCAAGGGTATTCCCCTATCAGGTGCATATGTTAAATTTCACTTCAAATTTAAGTGGGGAAAAATACCACCTATTCCTCTCTGTTTTTGTTCTGTGTCATGTTCAGCTGGTCTGGAATTGTGGCAGATTGTGGCTATCATCCTCGGCGGAGCGATTTTCATCTTCCTGCTCCTCGGCTGTTGCTTCAGCCTAGCCGTTTCGTACGGCGGAAAACAGGAAAAGAAGTATAGAAATAGAAACAATTACCCAGTACTTGCAGATCCAAGAAACATGGTTACCAGAGATGAAATTAGTGGGAGAGGACATTCGTCTTATTACCACGACAACAGCGATGACGACTTTGAATCGTACGATGACGTCTCCGTTCAAGGAGGTGGCGAGGACACTCTTCAGGCAGACAGCAGGCTGGGACAACAGGCCCGGGTGATCTCCCTGTTATCCGACCTCAACGTAAGTTATTTCTCTTTCTTAGTCATTGGTACAAGTTTTGAGGAGCCAAATTTTAGTCTCTCTCTTTAAAGAGCAGGTTTATTACAAAATACCTCAGTTTCAAAAATAGAGTTTCAGGAGACTGGTCGGTGAATAGCAAGATCGACCATTTCGAATTTATAGTTGATTCTTTCTGTTATCTTTGAGTCTTCTTTTTTCTTGATATTGTTTTATTTTCTTAAAGTTGCTTTTTCTCTTTTTTTCTTTTCCTTTAGGAACATATGAGGAATAGAGCATCTGTAAATGGAAGGGGAGCAGAAGCAGCAGGTCAGAGAAGTCATTTTGTTAGACCCTATATGGCATCGGGTCATGAAGAGGTAAGGAGTCACAAGGTTTGAATCATCTTTTACTTAAAGGCTTTGAAGACTCGCCCCAAACAGCGTGCCGCCATCTTTAAAAAGTTAACTTTCCGTTGCTTGCAAGTGAAGTTTTTCTCTTGTCGCTACAAAATGCAGACAGTAATGAAACGTGATACCTTGTTATCTTTAGCTGGACCTGAGATGTCCATCACTGTATCGTTTGTATACTGTGCTGTGGGTATTGACTGCAGATGTATGTACTGACTGTACACTAGTGTCTAATGACCGACAGTAGCAAGCTGTGTGTGTATTTTCTGGGATCGATGGTGGTGTCTAACACTTTTGTTACACCTCATTCGAAACTAGGTCAGATTACCGGCATCAGACGTTTCTTTTTGTAGGAGTCTTCACACCCTTTAAGAGAAACGGAAATGGTAATCCACACTAATATCAGATTATTTCTGATAGTATTTTTCACATTGTAAAGCAAATCAAAGATTTCAGTATGGTCTTCAACTTAAATGGTGAGAAATACAGAAATAGTAATGGTCCTTTTCTGTTCGTTTCAATTCACATCCAACCTTTCCTACCTTATTCCATTGCTTAGTCATATATATCTGATATTATAATATCACTGTTTTTAAATTCATGAAAATTAAAGAGAAATGAGACCAATTTATGCCATAAAACCCTCCAGGGGTTTTGTTTATTAAAAACATTCTTGTTGCACACAACTATACATGCATGTACACAGAGCTTAGTTCTAAGACTTAAGGCTTAAGTCATAAGACATAAGTCATAAGACATAAGACTTAAGGCTTAGTTATAAGAAAAAAAATAACTTCAGTTAAGATTTGAAACAAGAAAAGGACTCCATAAAATGGACAAATGTGGAACATGTCATGGGAAGTAAATGGTATTTCTTTCACGCTTTAAAGTAGCGACCACATAAGTGTATTAGTGAATAAATGTTATTTAACCAATTGTTGTGTGCAGCCAAGTTCGACATCGACAAAATGTCATAAGAAGAAATTATTGTTTTTTTCTGACTTAGCATAATGAGCTGCAGCAGTATTAGCATCTCTTTGAGATCACTCAAAAGAGCATAAAACAATATCTTTCAAACTTTTGAAAATTTCTCCTCATTTTGTAACTCCTGAACTTTGCTATTCAATTTAATTGAATGAATTGGCTTCTTAAGGCACTGTGGCAAAAGTAGGATGCTGAGGGGGCTGCAGCTTCCTGCAGCTAAGCTGCATAGGATGTAATATTATGTGCTATGCAGTTTCACACTGCTGGTCTGCCTCTATTGTTTAATTTTCATTCAGCCTCGCTGCAGGGGATTTTGCAGCCACTGCAGTTTTCTTTTTGCCACAGTACTTGATGGATATTTAGTATAAATACAGTATCACAAATATAACCAGTCTATACGAGAAGCTAAATAACCGACAGTTTGAATTGGAAGGTATTACAGTTTTAAATTTCTGACAAGACACCACAAATTGTCTTCATGCCTTTCTGTTCTTTTCTACAGTTTATGGGACAGCCCGATGAAAACCCTTACTACAACAATGCACAGAACTTGCGGCCAGCTCTCCTGCAAAGTTTCAACCCAGCAGGTTACCCCATACCTAGGCCACGGTACCACTACAACCACCAACAGTATGACTGACTTTATATTATTTACAGTGGTATCATAAATCTATTAAATTGATAAGTATATAAAGTTTAAAAGAAGTATACACAGCAAACTAAAATAAATGAAATAGCATTTTCTTACAAATGAATGTTTGTTGCTGGTGTTACCGTCAGGATTTATTTAATCCTAAAAATAACTGTTCATCTTCAAAATTGAATTGGGGCAGGAACCTCATTCTCCTTTTTTTTTATTTCTTTGGTATATCATTGTCGGTTGAAGAATCCTTTAATTAAAAATTCCTGCTATCATTATTCTTTTCTTTCTCAATGGTTCAAACATTTGAGTAAGAAGAAAGAAGAGACGGATCTTCATCAGGAGATGACATTTTTGATAGTTAATCAACATCTCATAAAGGTCATGTTCCACATTGGCTTAAAAGTTTTAGCATTTAGGTTCTGCACCTTTGTGATTTTCTTCTGCATACTGCCATGGTTTTGACCAATACTACCAATACTACAGTATACTACCAATAATACAATACTACCAATACTACAATACTATGACCAATACTACAGTATCAAAATGATCAGCGACCTTCAACGCTTACGTGAGTGGTATTTTGTATTCACTCTTCTTCTCAGTCGAGGTGTGAAAATACCTCGGTGTTTCATAGCTTTCTACTCGAAATAGACTGCAATGAAGGCGAGACTAGCCACCAAGACTATCCATGAAACTCTAAATAAAGTACGAAAACAGATTCTCTCCAACGAGTCAATTATTATCGCCTGTCGTCGCTACAGCAGAAAATGATTATTGCATGCTTAGTGACTTTATTATGACCAGTATTTAGTCAACTTATAATTATACAATTTTTACCAATGTTGCTTTCACAGGAAAGAGTAGAAACTTGTCTTGAGTTATACAGTACTTTGGTAGCGTGTCAATCATCTTGAAACAATGTCATATTTTTTTATGAAACATTGGTTATTTACATATTTCATGGATGTTTCAGCAGTTGCATATTAAATCATTGTTTTTTTTTTAATTTCAAAACATGTATTTTTACCTTTGCGTCTGTCATCTGTTTAACTTTCTAGTTTACTTCTTGTACATACTTTTGTAGCTTTTTTCTATATTTTAAAATATTTTTCAGTGTTGTATTTTTAACATTTGTAAAGAAAATCAGCTGATGTCTACTATTTCAATATCTACTATTTACGAACTCCTCACTGGGAAAGAAATTTTCACCGTCCATGTTTTTTTTTTATATATATATATATAAATATATGTATATTTTGGTATTGGAGGCTATTAGCATTATTTTTGTAGATTGAGAAGAACATATAATAAAAAAAGAAAAGAAAACATGTCGGTATTTTCATCTAAATCCGTTGTTTGGTTGTCTTCTATACTGTGTGCGTTGGTTTCTTTGATTCCTACATGTACCTGTTAAATGATAGAACAGAAAAGATGATGTAGAAAAGATAATAGTTAAAAAACAGTTAAAACAACTAAAACTGGACATCAAGAGAAAATAATGAAATAAGCCACAGAAAACATGGAAAACCACAGTTAAAGGGTTGTGTGAAATACAACATAGCTTGATTCCAGACGACAGTGATTTAATAAGGTAATCTTTCTGACTAATTTTCCCTATCTCTTTTAATTTCTTTAATGCGGGGAATGGGTGGGGTAGGCAGGCAGGGCATGAGTCGAGATTGCCCGACAAGAAGGGTGGGGGGGGTGGTCGGTGGATAGCTTACAGCCCCAGTGCCAGGGAAAACTTAGAAACCCTTGGGATAAAGAATATTGACTTTCTTTCTCAGTAAAACTCTCCATAGACACCCCTCATAATTGTACCATGAATTTATACAGACTTATAAAATGGGGCCATGTGACATAATTGTACCCTGGGTGCTGATGCAGTACCGCATAGGGTGATGGGGAGGGGGGTACTTACATCCTTCTAATCTCTCCTCTAGCATGGATATCTGCTCACTGAGAGACTGTATCCTCTCAATTTGTGAGATGTGTTGATCGTTCAGCACTAAATGATTGCTAGGCAACGGAACACTCGCAGCAGTAGTACTAGTTACCGGTGCCACCGGTAAGACAGCCGCTGGTATTTGAAAGCTATTATATAATGTCTGATTTTTCTTCATTTCTCCTAATTCCTGTCAAATAATAAAAAATGAAGAAAACAACGTTGATTAGATGATAGGTTCTTTAGTGTATTTGGTTGAAAATAAAACAAAAATAAAGTGCATTTCAAAGTACATTGAATTATTAGTAACATTTCTTGGAGGAGATTTTTGCTATTCTTTAATAGCCTTTGGATTTGAGGGGTGTGTCTTGTATTGCTATGACCAATAGACACTGCCACAAATCACGTGAGAATGGTCTAAAAGAAATATTGTACTCCTAGACAGAGGAGGGGGAGAGGGAGGAGGTGTTCAAATTAAATACAAATTTTGAAGGGAATCAATTTTCTTTTAGTAGTATAAACTATCTAATGCACTTTCAAATTAGTTTCCTAAACTTATCGTAGGGCCTACAGTTAGACGTCATAACTGTAAATAACTTTTGATAACCGAATAGTGATAATCGAATAGTTACATAACTTTTTTTTTTACCTGATTCCATGTAACTGACACGGGATGTAGAATGTAAGGGGAATGTTAATGTCTCCCTCATTTCGTAAGTTACCTTCCCCTCACCCCCCCCCCCCCACATCTTTGTGACGTTTAACAAGTGAACGGTAACGTTTACTCACTCGTTCGACCAGTTCCACTCTAGCGGCCAGAGACTGGAATTCTGAACTGCATGATATACAAACTAATGAGAAAGATGTAAAAGAATAGTACAATTAAAGGATAGTACAATTAATGGATAGTACAATTAAAGGATAGTACAATTAAAGAATAGTTATTAAGCTAATTCTCATATGATGTTAAAAGAGGGCGGGTTATTGAAAGGTGGGCGGGTTAACAATTTCAAGGCAGTTTTATCGAAAGATGTGAGTAAGTGAATAATAGAGCAACCGGAGATAATTGGGCAAGTTTGGAATTCAGTTTTGGGCCAAAAGTGCTTCCTCGACTTTCACATGCACCCCCCCTCCCCCTCCTCCATCTCAAACCATAAACTCATACTCGTGGCATTAATCTATTTAATGTAACAATCTTCCTCAAATGGCCGAAGCATATGTCATCTGTGTAAAGGATTGGAAATTGCCGTAAGATCCCAGAGGAATTTATCGATCGCGCTTCACTTTTTCTAACGTTTAGGCTAAGTTATTTTGCGGAATGGTATTTCAAAACAAAAGCCTCAAAAAATTCCCCTTTTGTACATCTGCATCAATGCGAGTGCAGTTGTAGACTTAATTCTATGGATTAGGATAATTATCTAGTACTGACTACCATGAAAAGAATACCAAAGAATTCCAATGAGATGCAGCTTTCATCCGTATAGCAATAGCTTTTACACTACTGCAGTGTTTGCGCCAATGACTTACTATATATGGATATAGGCCATTACCCTAGTACTTCCATGGTCTAACTATTACTCGAAGGAGTTTCCAGTTACATGCTACCTTATTGCCCAGGGTTTTTGTATACAGTACAGTGATAATGAGGTACGTTTCCTGAATCTGTTATACTTATTTATCGGGTTCGTTTTGTGTATTCTGTTCTTAATTTGAAGACTGGATGTAATATTATGTCCACGAGGATTGTTTGTAACGCAATGGAATTGGAACATATAAGCATAGGCCTAATTATTATGGCCAAAAATATGATGTGTATATGAACTACTGTTTCCTGTTTTTTAGTCGATTCCGCTTATATCATCAGTGCAGAATGGGGAAGGGGCAGTGGGCAGGGGTAATGGTGGGGTTCGGTAACGGTGCGGTTGCTAGGGAGAATGGAGTTTATGGCAACAGGCTTGTTCAAGTATATATTGATATTGGTGGCAGTATAGTCACTTATGAAAGTCAAACGTCGTTGATCCGTCCGCGCTCCGATAATTTTCGTGATAAGAGACGGTTACGGCTCTCATGAATTCTTGGATATTGTCAGTAGCCTACCTTGGCATGTTCTGGTATCTGCGGTTAATGCAAAGCCTTCGTAGCAACCACATTGGTAAGTTCCGTTAGTGTTCTTACAGATCTGACTGCAGCCGTGATAGTCGTGTTCACACTCATTCACATCTGACAGAAAAAGGAAACGAACAAACATTGTTATAGGTTATCTGTATTTTGGCTAAGATCATGTACAGTATCTGTTCCCTTTCGAGGGGAATCGAGATGCACACCTGACGATGATCACACAGTGACAGTCCCGATGCAAGGGGACTGGGGCTGAGAGCGGATCAGTCGTTCGGTGGTTTGGTTTTCGTGCCCAGGTTCTTTCCTGGGCGACTTTTTCTTAAAAAGTATCTGTATTGTTCCCAAACATAATGCTAGAAAGACAAATGATGGCCACTCATTTTCAATACTAATAATGCATTGATTGTGCTACGTGACCCTGAAAACCATGAATAGGCCTATGTATGTATTGTATTTTAGATCCTCCTGCAAGCAGGAACTCGCGAAGAAGCCATCAAAGCCGCAAGCTGACCGAAGTCAGTCTCTTAGATTAATTAACGTCCATGATTATGAATATGCCCATATATGCCTCTCTGAAATCTATTATCGTCTATTATGTTAACTGTCTTTAAATGATTTCGAAAGTGAGAAACTCTAGGAAAGATCCTTTGAAGCTAGAATTGGTGATCGTTTGATATTTTACTTAAAAGAATCATAAACTTTTGAAGACTATTGCGACTTTTGAAGCACACTTAATGAAGGGTGGGGTGTAGGGCGGGGGGTAATTATATTGATGTGCGCGTTTTTTTTTCTGTTTGTGATAAGTAATAGGCCTTCCACAAGTTACTTATATTTATTTAAACAATGCGCAGTGCGCACATGTATACTCACCATCTGCACATAATCTCCCAGACCACCCTCTTCGGCATGCGCAATGGTCCGGCGAGACGCAAAGGCCACCATTTTGACATTCTGGTGTACACGTGGCTAATAACAAAAACAATACAGAATGCACATTGGGTGGGAAATTTTCATTAATTAGTGGAAATGAACGTGAAGCAGATGGAAGTCATCTTTATCTTTCATAATGTTGTAGTTAGCATATATCAACAACAAATGTTACGTAATCAATGGAGCTTGCAGTATTATCAAAACTTTATCGATCCACCATTCGTAGGTACTAATTCTAGCTAAGCTGCACTTATTGAACATAAGAATACTTTTAGTCAAACTCAGATGCGGATAAAGTGACTGCTTAAATCCGTTATCTTGCCTTTCAAATTAGAACTGTCAATTATGTGTCTATGACAACTTTTGCAAGTCCAGTGTTTTGGTAAAATTTTAATTAGATATACTTTTAAAATGCATGTTATAAAGTCTTGAATCATGCACCAAATAGAAAACCTGCACCGAAAAAAGGAATGTTGCGAAATTTCCTTCAAATACGTTTCTAAGCCTAGATCAGGGACGAAACCGGAGGGGGGGGGGAATGGGAGCGATCGCCCCCCCCCCCCACCCGAAAAATACCCGAAAAATTAAATATTTAACTAAAAGCTGGAAATATCATTAAAGTCCTCTTTTCAAGTTGAATGAAGCTAAGCAACCCTTCTCAATATTTCCCCTAACAGTTAGTCAGCTACGTACTACAATACTCTTATTATTGCTTATTTTCTGTAACGTGGGAGGCATTTTGGGCAAAAATTTCTTTCTACATCATATGGCGCTCCGTTCAGTGTAATAATGCTCCCTTTGTGAGAAGTAACCCTTTTAAAATTCTGCTCCCCCACCCCTCCTCTTTCAAATTTCTGGCTACGTCCCTGGCCTAGATGCTGTTCTGTTTCACATGGATTAAGTTAAGTAACTCGGGACGATTGCAACAAATTTGGTAACTGTCTGCCACTCGGTATCAAGCGGATGAATAATTCGTATATCATGAGTGCAAAGATTGAGATTCATCTTAACAAAATTTTGACCGCGAATAGTAACAGAAAGTCTATGTTGTCAATACTACGGATAATTGTATGTGCCATGATTGTGCCAACCGTCGTCAGTTATCCAGAGAAGGGTAACTTGTACCATTTGAAACTTTCTACAAGGATCTCAACAGAACCCGGGCGTTACTTTCACCATTAACTTGGTACGCAGAGCCTAATAAGAAAGTGACATAGCGTATGCTACCCTAACCAAGCCATGCAGTCTTAGGTCAAAACCTACCTTCATACCGAGTCTTTGTCAAAAAAACTGGAACATCAAAGTTACATAAACATTAAGGCCATTTTTATTCCTTGGTCATCCGGAGGTAAACAACTATGTTTCCTTTACTTTACTTAGACGTGAAGAGCCCTCTACCCCTGGACACTGTGAATATTAATCTTAACGGACAAAGCTATTCTCTGTTGTAGGAAGTTTCAATAATATCTCGGCAATTAAAATATACCTTTTGTTATTGATAGGAAATAATGTACGAAGATAGCAGAGCTATTTCAGTTAAAGATATGCTTGGCCGGTATATGGAGTGAATTTGTGGCAGGTGGTGCGGTGAAAGAAGAAACTAGTAAAATAGCATATAGGTCAGCTTTGGCATAAAGTAAGGGTATTTGTTTCAATACTCAAAATTAAAGCCGTTTGGTGAATAGAGCATTGATAACATTTTCGTCTTTAATTGGATCAGAAAACAAGAGAGTGGTAATGCTTAAATATACCAGGCATATCTCTGACGGGAGATGGGGGGGGGGTGGTTGTGGTTATTCAGTGGCATGGGATATACCATGAACCACCTATTTGAACATGCCCATACTGATTAGCTTATACAAATACCAGTATAGCTATAGTGGGTTTCGGGTTGGGGTGGTCCCAGGTTAGCCGAAATCGTGACAGAATCATGCCAAACGATGTACGGGGGGGGGGGGGGGGGATGGGAATTCTGGCCTTCTTGAGACTGAGTATCATTAGTCCATTCAGTTCTTCACAGAATCGCATTGTTCAATCTTCGATCCCATGCTACTTCGTCATGTTGAGAATATCCAGTATCGTCAGGGGTGGATCCAGGACTTTATAAAGGGGGATGCGTGGGGGTCCTCGAGACAAATTAACGTTTAGACATAAAACTAATTTTTAACTTTTCTGTGAGGTTGAAAAGGGGTGTAAACCCTCATACCCCCTCCCTCCCCTTCCCCTCCTGGAATTGCGCAATATCGTTTTGAATTGTGATAGGGTTTGAATCTGATGTATTGATGTATACTTTAGTACCAAGGAGTTGTAAAGCATCACCATCTTCCCGATCTTCTTTCGGTCGGTGTGAATGGGTGTTGGTGTTGGGGGGGGGGGGGGGGGGGGCTACTTACGTATAGAACAATGGGTTGATCTGCCATGTGCCTGCTTCCATCCCATACAACATTGATATCTGGTATTTCCGTTCCGATCTACTACTGGCTGAGAGGTCTGTTGTGACGTGTACGTGACGTAACGCTTCCTATACCCCAAATGATACACGGTCCTGTGCGAGTAAGAAATATTGGCAAAAATACAAATAAAAAATGGTGAAGGGAAGAATGCCGGTATGGTAGGAGGAGAAAGTGATACATGGACGAGAACGAAGTGGGATAGATCAAACCTCCTGACTAAGTTTTTTTTAAATCAGCTCGTGGTGATTGAGACGTAATAGCCCCACCCTTTGCCCTTAGGAACTCGACTGGGAACAAAACAGCATAGGTCAGTCGCCTCACAACTGAAACCCTTTCTAATGCCCACATTAACAATACCAGATATGCCACGCTGACACATAGCCTACTGTAAGAGTCACGTCATTATTAATTGTGATTGTTATTATTATTATTACTACTAGTATGCAGGGTAATATTATTGATGCATATGCCTTAACCTATACATATAGTGTACATGCTAGCCATGCACTTTTCCAATGTGGACAGGAATATTTTTATCACTTTGGCTTAAAGTCATACCATAGGATGAAAATCGTAGCACTATAGCTGGACAAATATCATAAATATCATCGATACAAATCTTAGATCAAAATAATACCGTCAGATGAAAGTCATGCTTGAAGCATTTCAAGTGTCATTATCAGGCAAATCGCTTTTGGAATTGTCAATGTATTTGGATCATTTCCACTTCACGGAACATAGAATGTATGAAAAGCGTACCCCGAACCCCACGAGGACTCGAGGAAGTACTGAGGATGAATGTGAAGTCTATTGATAAGTGAATGCATTAGTTGGCGTTAAACGTGGTACTTTAAATTTACCTGTATCTGGTACATCTTGTGTTGTAGCCACACCGAATCGTATATGGTTTAAAAACCGGTTTACAGTAAGTCTCTATTATTATACCGGATGTTACATGGTCTTGATAGGCAGAATTTCGGCAGACATGTTCACTAGAAAGAGAAATGAAAACAGTGACATAACAGTGACACAAGACCTCAAGTCACCTTTGTAGAGGTGGAAGCGTGCCCCCCTACTGGGGAGCCGACCATCGGAGTGGCACCTCCCTGACCCAACACTGAAGTTTGGACATGTACCGGATACAGAGCGACACGTGCTCACCTTGAATTCTGACATCCGCATTATTAGGCTGTTCAATGTAGAATATATACATATATACGTAGGCAACTTAACTGTTTTGCGAGAAAATCATTGTAGTAAAACAAGAACGCTTTCCCGTACCGTTCGAGAGTTTACTTTGTCCTCTTTCACAAACTTGTAATAGAGTCGTGAAATACAATTACAACAAGTTTCTCTCTTTCTCTATTTATTACTGATATAGATCACTGTATCGAGATACAGTGATGTATATAATACCCCCCTCACCCAGACCCCACCCCCTTTTTCCAATAAGAAAGAAAAATAAACCCAATAAACTAAAAAACAAGAGGGGGAGTAGAAGCTTGTCCTACGGTAAACTTGCCTGGATCACAATCATATATCAGAAACCGAAGACTACTTGGATTAAAATTCTGAAATTCCCAGACTTGATAAGTGGACAGCATCTAAACATGACATTCTCCTGTCATTTATCTTGAGCTTAGTGAGTCAGTCAACTTTGTCGAGATAGTCTCAACTTTGGTGGAGCACGAAAAGATAATGTATGATATAAAACCAAAAGGGTGGGAAAACGATTGACCCAATCTTCTGTGGCATTTTAATTCTAACACTGAGGAATAGCCCACGGGATTTCTATAGGGGTCCCAGTCATGGCGACTTACAGAGTCTCTCTGATCCACTTCAAATAAAAACAAGATCAGTTGGAAAAATCAATACAAATATTTCATTTTATATATCACCACTATCCCCCTATCCCCTCCCAAACTCCCGATATGTAAGCCACCGTCAGGAAAAAAGGTGATAAGCCATCAATCTGCCCCTTCCCATTTTTGAATTCGAAACTTGTACGGTATGCTATAGCCTTCCATTGAATACTCAGTACAGTGAAATGCTTAACAGTTCTACAGTATGAGGGAAGTGCCCCCCCCCCCCCAAAAAAAAGAAGTACATAAGGTTTGTAACATTAAATTGTTAGCAAGTCAAAAATATCTGAAATAATTCAGTGCCATTAATTTCTTCATTTTTACCCCTTCATCTTCTTTTGGTCACTCACAACTTGATGTCTCCCACGGAATTGGAATGACATCAAGTTATTTTTCTCTATGGGAGTCTCCCTATTGAACAAAACTGCTAGAAAGCATTTCACGACTGGCGGGCGCTATAGTCTGTTATGAGAAGTTGCAGGCGCAATCCCCTTTATCTTTATCGATGTGTCTGTAGGAGATCAGGAATTTTGCCCTGACTCACCCGACAATTTGTGAGGGAGAGACATGTCTTATCTAAGCTAACTTTAATCCTTAGCGAGACCATAATCATTAGACACCGTCGATGTTTGTAAATATTAGGATATTCTCAGGTGATATCAGATCATAAAAGTCATGATCCTCTATCCGATAGGTCCATGATAATCAAACACAATGGACATTATACTAACAAACTCGATAGCTTTTAACCAAAAGATTGAAGAGATTTTAAAGTGGGTCCGCTGAACCGCTGAATGACTTACCTGCTGTTCTGTATCGTGTGGTCTGTGGGGCTATTACGATTTTACATACCAATAGATTTAGAAGGCGTATAGAGGGCGAAGTTGTTCTTGTTATTTTGGGGCGAGAGAAGTATTACAGAACACGGTAAGTCTGAACAGAATGCTTAATTCTAAGTGGTGATTATTGTATTTGCCGATGGTGATTGGGGCTAGGGGAGGGGGATATTTGCCAATGGTGATGGGGGCTAGGGGAGGGGATATTTGCCGATGGTGATGGGGGCTATGGGGGGGGGGGAGTGCATATTTAGATCTTACGATATATCGGACATATCGAGTGAAAGCGTAATACGATAATAAGGTTGTAGTATTCTAATCAAATGTGTATCAAACCTGACAAGCCAATTTGCTTGCTCTAGTAAGCATTGCGGTTAATACAGTGTTGGTTACTTAGTACTGATAAAATAATGCTAGGTATGATGTCAAACATGCAGGCATAGGAAAGAGGGATTATTAATGTATTATTGTCGTATTATTATCCTGCCATGGTAAGCAGTGTAAGGTTAAATTACGTCCATATTAGAAAATGGTAAGAGGGAAACACACGACGACAACTACAAAACTGAAAGGAAAGAAACGATGACTTTTATATGTATATGCCTGTCAAGTTATCATAAACCATTGTAATTTTGCACAATAAGGCAACTGCAACAACATAATGTCATAACAGATGTTGCGGCCTTGGGAAGTGAAGTCACCGACCGCATGGGTAATGCTATAAGTTAACAGCCCATGGAACGCCTGTCGTGTCTACCTCAATAGTTTGAGAAACGTGAAATATTACGTTTTATCAAACGAAACCAATTTTTTTTTTTAGATAATTGCTCTTGCAGGTTTCTTCATCTCGTCCGACTTGTCATGCATAACATTCAAAGAATTCACCAAAGATTGGCCCAAACCCACAAAAATGATAGCACTGTTTGCGTGTATGTGTGCGTGTATGTATGTGTAGTGCACTAAACGTTTTAGTGAACTAATGTGTTAGTGTACTAAACGTGTCGTTATCAACCTCTTTCTTTGCGGTAAGCAAAACGGATTCTTAGGCACACAACGAAAATAATTCGTGTGATGTTGCTTCATCGGTAATATTATCATATCGCTCGAGACAGAGTAATGAATAACACAAAAAAACAGCCGTGTGAATTCTCCGTGACAACCTATAGTTGCCTACCACTATATTTAGACAGCTGTTCTCCCTAAGCTGTAAATCTCTTTCTGGGTATTGTCCCCTCTGTTCATTGATGACGTCATTATCAATTAAAGCAGCTGGCACGGTGCTGTAACTAGACGTCTACACGCACTCATAGAAATGAACACAAGGTCTATCGATATGTCATTGCATTAGTGCCACACAACTATCTATGACCCAAATTTATAAGGAATTCCGTTATTTTTCTTAAAGACGTAGGCATATCCATACTTTACCAAGGCCCATCTATAGCATCCATAGATATTGACCTACACCTCTCCTCTATATATATAGACTAAGTTACATTTTAATACCTGGTCCGAAATTGCTACTGTTATATATTATGGAATATTTATACCCAATTAACAATACTGACTGCCATTGATAAATTCGTATGAAACAATGGCAATAGATGATTGAATAATGGAACCGGAATGTATATTTTTAGTAGCGTATACCTAAAGCAGGGAGCTGCTAGAGTAGCAGCTCCCTGCCTAAAGTAATACAAACAGCTGTTGTGCAACAACCATGTTCAATTTCAAACCGTGTGTTGCTTAGTTCGTTACAACAATGTTTAAAGGATCTCATGTGAGTTTGAAGGAGACCACGAACCCCCTCAGAATCAGCGTGTGAGAGTGTTACGGGTATAGTGTCCATTGGTGATAAATGGATGGACTTGTTGGTCATGGTAATCGACTAAAAGTTGCCATGGCCCTCTCATCAACGAGTTCTAAATTACGACACCAAGACAAGGCTTCAAACAAGACATACCACTTCCTTCAACGAGCAATTTGTTTTATTCCTCTCAAAAGCTAAAGACTGAAATTGAATGTTCTGAAATGAGGTGGATCAGGGAGGGGAAGGGGGCCTGGTGTGGGTGTAGTCTTCAGACAACATCTGTCTCAAAGTAATTTCTTTTCATTCAATTTTCATTAGGTTTCGTGAGTAAGCAATCGTGCAAGGTTCCGGCGACTGTAATTTGAAAACTTCCATTGTTGAGAGACAGAGAACAATGAAATGATACGCCCATACTATCTGTAATTGAAATCCCCTTTTTTGTAAATCTAGTTCAATCGGTGCTTCTTCAGTAGGGGACGATCTCCGAGGGTGCAATCAAACAATATAACACTGCAGATTAACCTGTTATCAGTTAATTATCTTTTGAATATGCGTTTGTTTACATCTATATTCGTACGATAAAACAAACTGTCCACGCCAATTAACAAGTAGTTAACCGTTCTTGCTCGAGTATCTTGTTTACAAAGGGAGCCCTTTTCTCTACCGTGCTTTGATTTATCCCCCATAAGTTTTTATAATTCCTTCTTTACATAGCTTATCGATTCTGACCAGATATTAAGCGATAAAGTGGACGGCATAATACTTAATAGATATACCACACATGAACCTTTCCGTCCATCTTCATTGAATAAATCTGAAGTTCGGACTTAAGTCCCTCCAGAGTTTACCAACAGTCAAACTTAGAAATTTAATATACATATATATATGACTACTGAAACCGATTTGTCTATAATATTCGAGCCTGGTGTGGGTTATGTACGATGTGATTAAAGTTATACTCAATGAATACGACCGGTTAACGTGAGGGCGGATAGGGGAAAACGTGAGGGTGGGGAGGGGGAGACTAGGGATGGGTTAATAAAATGCCTTTAGTTTATCGTAATACCTGCACTTCCATCAACTATTTCTGTACATAGTCTGTGAGGATTCAAGCTGTAGAAATATTTTGTTTACTGAATGTTTTACTACACGAGGATTTTTTTCTGGGGGAGGGGGGGGGGGTATTCAGATCATCCTATCCTAAGTTCGTCTTATGCTAATAAGTCCTATATTATTTATACTCTCAGTGTATTAATGTTGCGTATCAAATGTTAATAGAAAGAAATAACAATATATTGTATTAGGCATTCTCTTGCTTTGTCGGTGCTCTTTGTAACTTGGTTAGGTTCAAGTTGCTTCACTGCTGTGAAGTTATTGGGAACCATTCCCCCCCCCGCCCCACCCCCAGCGTCGTTGACCCTGAGAAGGTCAGTTTCCATCTTAATTTTTGCTCGGACAAGTAGCAGTTTAGGGAAGAATCGACCTCAGCAGGCAATATTATCCAAAACTATATTCAAACTAAACCACCCATGATCTGAACAGGCAAATCTGTCGACGGGCACGGGATTTCAAATGTGGGAGCACCAAAGTATTAATTTCTCCGACTGAGTTAGATGGACATGGACCTTTATGGAAAGGCCAGAGGCGAATGGAGGATTGAACAAAGGAGTGCAGGGGTGTGGTCCCTCCATAAAGGTCATGAAGGGTCACTGAAGATTCTCCCCCACCCACCCCTCGAAAAACATAAGTTAAGACGTCAAAATTGTGCATTCTGTGACTCATTTGGACCAAAAATTATGTCACTACTAAATTAGGTCTAACTATATGTTGTCCTAATAATTACTCTTTAATTTTTGTTTGAGGTTGAAAACCCGGAAGAGTGGTCTAACTCTTCCCTGAATGAATTAAAAAAAAAAGAATCCCTGACTCATAACTTTTGATCCCCGATTGACAATTGAGGTGGGCGCCATAGCCCCCACCCCACCCCTTCCCCATTTTTTTTGCGCATGTCACCTGTAGCTATATATACAGACAATGACCGTGTTTCATTTGACTACATTCCAATTAAGATCATATCAACTCTATATGCAGAATCACACAATATTTAAAGATGGCAATGAACAATAATTCATAGAGCTGGCTGTGCATGTAGACGTTTTCAAATTTAAAGTACCAGTGACCTCTGCAGCCCTGTGGTCTACTACTATATAAACATATAGGTAAGTTAATTATCGTAACGTTCTTCAACACTATATTCTAATAACAAAACAAACATAGTGACCGCGAGATGAGGTAACTGGTGGTTCCGGGGGTCTGTTTATATCCTATCTTCGGTTCAAAAAGCAATATCAGAGCGGTCGCTATATTATGTGGATTTAGACAGGAATTACGGTCAAATATTGAACCAACAATATTTTTTCATAAGCAGTGAAACACGACTGGACATCGACCCGACGATTCCACGTAAACAGTTGGACGGTATATGTCACTTATATGTAAGTTCATGGTCTAAAATATTGTCTCTTTTTTCTATTGGTAGTGGTATATAACTTATAAACATGATTTCAATGAAAAAGTGATTTATAATCACATGTTATCGATATACAAAACCTACAATTTACAGCTTGGACCACATAGGCGTAAGAGATGTTGGAAAGGACCAGGTATAAATCCACGCAGTCTCGCTCTGTCGAGATTACCAAGTCCCGATCTCTAATCACGCCCTGCTTAAATGCAGCATTCCTCAATCTACCCATCTTATAAACAGATTGGTGAACCTTTGAGGCTATTGTAAACTCTCCCATACAGGTGAATCGAAACCATAAAATATATTGTGATTACATAGCGCTATCATAAAATACCTATTATTTCGGATCATCCATTACCCCAAGGATCCCATAAATCTAACAATATACCATTTAGAAA
>KN883825.1:123225-164288 GCA_000934455.1 Apostichopus parvimensis
ATGTATGTTGTCCAGTTACAGAGTTGTTGACAATTCATAATCATGGACGTTAAATATGAATGTAAGAGACTGACTTCGGTCAGCTTGCGGCTTTGATAAGCCAATGAGGCTTCTTAGCGAGTTCCTACTTGCAGGAGGATCTAAAATACATATATACATACATACATACATTCCCGAGGTCGCCTGAGGCCAGATAGATGCTTTCGACTGACATGTCCTAACGAACCACCATAACATTGCAAATGGCTACTAGTATCACAGTGCTTGCAAGTTACCCATCATGACAGGTAAGGGATTGAGCTAGAGGAGGTGAAATAATTAATATAGTACTTGCTCGTGCAACTTCCTAATTCGTTCAATGCAGTTTCATGTCTAATGATTTCCTGCACTCCTCTCTTACCTGTCTCCAACACATATGCACTCAAACTACCCAGTTTATAACAAATGGTAACATTCTTGCACTGCGCCGTCAACAGGCCACTGACCTCGTCCTTCCAATCTACTATTTCAACCCGTGTAACAAAGTTTCTAATGGTCTGGATTTCATCCATCCGAAATAACTTTTCTCAGCGTTTTGAGAGCTTTTTTTAAGTAAAAAAACTCCCTGACCTCAATCTCTTCACCTACTACAAGGACTGACTAAAGTATTCATGAAATGGTTTTGCAACATTCTCTTTTGACTGGGAGACGAAATGGCAATGAACGTTGGCTTAAAACAACAGTTTCCGTTTATTTTTTGGCATCTTTCGATTTTCTTAGAGAGAAAAATTCCATTACTATGCAGGTCACTACAACTTGAATATACTTCCATTTCAATTCAAATAATTAAATTAGGAGAAATTCGTCAAAGTTTTCAGTTATTTCTTTGATTTTATTTCATGGTAGGCCAATATTTTTTAGTAATGGACGAATAATAGACGAAGAGAAATGTTACATTCCAGTGAAAGCAACACATCTGTTCATTTGGTGAAAAAAAGGCTTACTTTAATCAAATGTTGTTATGACATTTAATATTACACTGAATGGGTTTGGTAAAATTGCTTAAGACTATACATTAAAGCAAAGGTTGTTCAACCGATTTCAATAAAATACAGGTTGCGGAAGTTGCATCATCTTGCTGCAATTTGTTAATTAAACAAAACAAGTAATATTTTGATGGATTTATTTTTGCTCCTCACATGTCACTGGTCTGTACATTACCAGTACTTAAGAATTGTTGTTAGATCTGTTTCTTGCTTCTTCGTGAAATTGAATTGGTAAAATTCTATAGAATTATTTGAAGTACCTAGTGAAAACTATTCAGTGGATCTGTTTGTAAGACCTCCGATGATGGGGTGAGTGGTGTTCATTGGGATACAGCCTCTGCCCCGGGAGGGTGGGGAGCTAGGTAGGAGCAAAAGCAGCGATGGCATTCACCACCCTTATGGTACGTTTAACGGTCTCCTCCCGCTGTGCCTGTGAATTATTATTCTTAATATTGTAGTGACATATTTGGATAGTGATTTTGATGACTTCCGCCCATAGATTTTTATGAAAAATAAGACTAACCATATACTGAAGGCATAATGGGTCTCATTATCACTCCGATCCCATAGGGTATCGCACCCATCATGTATAACTTTGTCCCTTAGCAACCAACAGCCCTTGAATTAAGCCTATACATGATCCTCACATGATTTGTAAGTAATCAGGTTCATTGTCCTGGTATAGGGCTAAGGGAAGTGGGCGAAGCAAGGGAAACACACTCATGGAAGTGTATCATTTCTGGTACTTGTGTATCACCTGTTTCTTTAAGCAACACGTGATCAGTAAGACGTTACGTCTTTCTCAATCGTTGGTAAAAAGTGACACAAAAGCAGAGCCCTTTGAATAAAGAGTGTCTGTTAAAGCTTTTGTTAAAGGCTCAGTTTGCTGTATTGTACTTTAAACAATGCAGAAAGTTTTGTTGTTGTAAAGTTCTACAAATTCACTGTAGTTTGTTATATTTTACTTGGCAATCCTTAGGAAAGACGCTAACTGCTTCGCGTATGTAATTAAGTAACATTGTTTCCAATCAATGTGTATATATGATTGTGGCAAACTTCACAAAATACAGCTTCAGATGATATACGCTTATATTAATGGGCACGTTGTAAAACGTTTGCTTTGGTGCTTACATATGTGATTAAGACTTATATATGCATAGAAAGGTACGGTTATTTTAATTAATGTTGAACTGAGACACTAATTCAAATATGTTGTTAATAACACCAATCGAATGAACTTGGTTTATTAGCTTCTCCTGTTCTTATGTAAATCATTGGTTAACTCATTGCCCGTGTACTAATTTCATGTGGATGGTAGGTTAAACGCATTAGTATCGATAATACTGTATCCTTCCGTTACAAACTAATCTACTTAATTGCGTTTGAAGGCTCTCATATGCGTTTGTATTTGAATGGTGTACAGGTTGTGGTTTGTACTCATGTTATAGAGGTACCATAGAGGTAGTATGTTAATAAATAAGTACCACCAGTTGCTTTCACATCAGTGAGAGACGTTAGAGATGTTACGTAAAATGTCAAACAATCCCTGAAAACGCCGTAAAAGTCATCTGGTTTGTAATTACATTTGCACATTTTAATTTTGACAAGAAGTATTTTTTTAAAAGACTTTTTAATACTTTATTGTTTGGTTATAACGGATATCACTTGGGCGTGCGACAGGACGTGACATACAGTGTTGGCTGATCTTACAAAATAAACAGGGCAATCGAACCCACCGCAAAAATGAGCTGTCTGCGGTTTGGTATTTACTGATAAACTGGGATGTTGTGAAGGGGCTCTTGTTTTGACGTAATGGACCTTATTTAATGTGGATGAGGGGAGGAGAGGGGTGGGTGAAGGTGCTTTGGTAGGTTCAGGGACCTGACGGGGAGCGAATGACATGCATTATACCTGGGTATGGGTGAAATCTACCAGCATCAAACAATACTGTTGTCGTTCATTCACACATATGGCAATGTAAGTTTATAGACAAAGGGCAATACTCTCTTGTAGGTGGATATGGGAGTACCCCCCCGCCCAAAAAAAATGGGGGGGGGCTGCTCCCATATCCACCTACAAGAAAGTTTTGCCCTATATATATGTGAGATACACACACATATATATAGGTGAAGATATTATTATGTGATTTTCACCCAACGCATTCATCTTAGGAATAATCCTTGTTGTGTGAAGCCAAGGAGAAGTGTTTCTCAAGTCATGCAGGAAAACCATTCCTGTAAAATTGATTGTAGTGCTAGACAGAAGCCATGCAAACCATTCTTAACCCTCCTCCCTCCATATTATGTGCTAATATAAATTAAATCATCTTTATTATCCCTACTGAGTTAGTTTCCTCTTTTTATCATGTTTCAAAATGATAAACTTGTGAGGAAGGAGTAGAAAGGAAATTGAAAGCCAAGAAAATGAAAACAGAAGCAAAATAGTTATAAAATGATTCTTTTTTTATTCAGTTACTCATGATAAGTAATTTATCTGTTGACATTATTCTCTTTGTCAAAATAGAATTATAAAATAAAGCTTTATAAGGCTGTACCGCATCATCACAGAGAAACAAAAAACAGGATGAGAAGTACAAGGAATGATTCCAAACATATACATTGACACTGAGAAAGACCAAGACCCCCCCCCCCCCCCTTATGCATTCCTTTCCAAGAAAGTGTTGACAACATATTCATAATTCCCCTCTTCCTGATACCATTTCTTTTTTATTTGACTAATTAATTTATAAAAATGAGCTGCTCTGTGTTCATTATTAATTTACAAGAACATTTCTCACCCTGTGTAAATGTAAGTGACTAATACCCTCTCTCTGTTGTACAAAAAAAATAAAATAATACCTCTGGCTGAGAAAGAAAGGAAAACTACAAGCACAGATTCTGATCAAACATTTATTTCCACCATCCCTCCTTCCCCATACTGCTGGTGAGTCCATCATACTCACTGGTATTATGTAGGGTTCACTTATCTCTTGTTCCACGTGATGGAACGGAAATCTGTTAGATCACTCAGAAACAAACATGCATGTTCTGAAAGTAAATTTTTACAGGCTTTAAGAACTATCAGAAAGGAATTGTTTCATTGATCAAATATACCCAAAAGAGACCTCTATTTTGTAAAACGCAACCAGCAGGAAACTTGGCACATTTTAACCAGCAATTGCTTCTCACGCAGCTTTTAGTTGTTCATCCAGTCATCGTCATCGTCGCTGTCACCAAAGAGAGGCGGTGGAGGTTTAGGCTTCAACGACTGAATAAGGGAGAGAGCAGAGTAAGAAACAAATACATTGAATTAGGCGAAAATATCACCAAATATCATATAAATGGACCTCAAAGTACTTTAATCAGCATGGTAGGGGTGTGTAAGGACTTTGAACTGGAAAATTTGTACTCATTTTGAATCAATTTCACAGATTCCTAGAGTTATTCTCTACGGATTTACATAATTCGGCAATTATATTCCAAACTGACAAACAACCAAAGTTCATTGTAGTACGTTTCACAACCTATCACAGTTTGAAGTTGCCAATTTTAAAACACTGGAGCCAGAGACAATTGTTAACTTCCATTACTCATACCAATGTGAAATAAACCCAATGCACCAATGGTACTAATACATAGCATATAGCATAGCAAGGGCGTAGGAACCGGGGGGGCTGGGGGGCGCCAGCCCCCCCAGTGAAAAATATGGTGGGGTGGAAGTATCATTCCGCCCCCCCGCTCCGCAAGTCAGAAAACCCCTTTTTCATTTCCAAATGAGTAAAAAATCTCATTTGGAGCACCAAATTGCATCTAAGTCCAGGTGAAAATGCAAAATTATTTACAAAATGGAGTGGGTGTTGAAGTGTGCTATATTGCACCAAATTGCATCTGAGGCCACCTGGAAATGCAAAAAAATCCACCCCCCTTAGACCCCTCCCCCAGGCTGGCCATCAGTCTTCAGCCCCCCCACTCAAAAGTACCTTCCTACGCCACTGTAGCATAGCATCATTTTATATTAACCTCTCCCCCATGTAGTAGGATGATGGTCTGGAGTAACTTCTCGATTTTATTGTTACTCCAAAATACAAATATTTTAAGGTAAATTTCCCCCGATAGATGTGTGAAGCAAATGCTCAAAGTGCCTCGAATTTCAAATTGATGCTTACTTCCCTCACTGCGTTCCGAAAAAAAAATAGTTAAAATCCACACAAACAAGGCTCTAAGAAATGTGTCGTTCGGTGCAGCTACATACAATTAACGCACTAGTTAGCGGAGAAGCCAAGTTAGGGTACACCACCACCACCACCATACCAATAACAGTCAGGTGATGATGAATTAATTTACCTCCTCATCCTCTTCTTGAGACGGTGATGGTGTCTCTTTCTTCTTCCTGGACGGTTGAACTGCATCAAAGAAGTCTCCATCACTGTCGCTGTCGTCACCAAACAGGCCTCTGCATGGAAAAAAAAGGAAGCTAAGGGTTCATATGAAATGTTTAAAAATGAGATTTGTTCACAAGGAATCATAGGTTAAACCAAATTACTTATCCACTTGTCAATTATTCTCTCCAGTCATCGTAATCTGTTGCACCTTCTCGATATTAACCAGGTAATTTATTTTGCAATCTTAATCAGTTTCATTACTATTATCAATAACACCGATCTTAATCAAGCAATGTTTGCGGAATGATCAATATTATCGTTCACTACTCAACAGCATCACCTGAAATTCTGAATTAAACATTATTTATTATGGTCCTGTCTAACAGTGTTCACCTATAGTTAATCTGGAGTAGAATCGCACTAAAAATAGGATCTGTTCACGAGGAAACTCAGGTAATACAAAAACTCCTTCAACCATATCATCTCAACTGTGTCATTATTTAAAATCTGTAAACACAAAGCAGTGTTTGGTATAGTATCATATGAGTAAGATATTAATTTCAAAAAGTATGTGTCACAAGATCAAAGTAAATCCAATCAATCTATCTATCCAGTCTTTAGTTGGTGTCAAATACATTCTTTGCTGGTTCGTTGCAAGTCAGAAGGTTAGGTAACATGCTTACCTCCTAACCAGGATACCTACCAATTTCATTCGATAGAACCTAGAAAGTGTCAGGCATTTCAGAATAAACTTGGCTTTTTATGGTTCATATATGAGCCCAAACAACAAGAAATTAAACATTGTCTCACAAAGTCAGAACTAATGAGGTGAAATACAAGACACCAATAGGACATGTCATTAAATGTAATGATAATGCTACATGTATTCTCCCCAATCGCAAGCCAGAAATACCACATGGTCTTAATTCAGAATTACTAAAAACCATCAATTTATATGAAAATGAACCGAACCCTTGTTGAGGTTCTGGGACGAACATGCTCTCACCTTTGCTCAACTTTTCTATCTTCCTCTGGTTCTTCGTCTTCATCATCATCGTCGTTGGCTGGCAGGTCTGGAGGTAACTCGGGGGGCATGTCCGGTGGTTCCCTGGTCATGATGGGGACGGCCAGAGGGTCCGCAGATACTGAAGTCCCCTCTGCCTGCTCTACCTCTACCTTATCATCCTCTTCCTTAGAATCCATCTCCTCCTCCTCTTCCTCCTTACTTGGCTCTGGGTCTTCACCCGACGGTTGCGAAGCTGCTTCTCGTTCCATCGACTGCGAGTCTTCCGTCTTTGAATCTTCGCCAGCAGGGAAGAGGTCCTCTTCTCCTTTCTCTGCTCCTTGTACATCCTCTGACTGAGACTCCGCCCCCTGCTGTGTGAACTCCGCCCCCTGCTGCTGCTGGATGTCCTCTGTCTTTGAATCTTCTCTCATCACTTGAGGATCTGCCTCTTCCGTAGGTCGTCTTTCCTCCTCGACGATCTCTTCTTCTGCAGCGTCTTTGTCTTGGCCGAACGGCTGCGAGTCTGCCTCTACCGTCTCTGACGATAGATCGACATCGGGAAGGTCTGGCACGGAGACCACTGGATCTGATGAGAGACCGCCAGCAGCCTCTATTCCATCAACATTCACGTTTCCATCAGATTCGGGATTTTCGTTGTGAATTCCTGAGAAAAGATGACAAGGAATATTTGAATATTCCATATTATGTATCCATTAATATGCTTACATCAATCAACATCAACGTATTGAAATGAATATGACTGTTTGCAAGAGTTGGAGGACCATAAAATGTTGGCCAGTATTGTCCGAAGTCATTATGGTGGTCCTTTGTCAGTGTGACTATTTCTGAACACATTTAACAAACATTTAGTCAGAACTAGACCAAGAGACCACCTCACTTCATCCACCCAACTGGGTAATTAATAAAGGTGTTAACTGCTGCAAGCCTTCCAATTTGCACCATGGCCATTTAGTCTAGCTGATAAAAAACTGAAACATTTCAAACAGTCAAGGGGAGGTAAGAGGGCTATAAAGGATTCAACAAAACTCAAATCAACTCAAATATTCTTTGTAATCATGAATATTCCAAATACGGCAAATTATGAGAAATAAAGTTCATTTGTTATATTTAATTAAAGACCAGTCAATAGCCCATCTTGTCAACTGACACCATCTTCTATCCTACAATCCCACCTACATAATTAAATTTCTTTCTTAAAGTAGCTACCTTTGGTAAATGTGGTAGTGGGCTACTTAATAATCAAACCATTACTAGGAAGAAGAGTTAATGTAGTCCTCGATGGGTTGATACAGTATAGTCAGATAATCAATTCTATCATCCATCCTCTTACCGCCAATCTCTTCCTGTCTAGTATTATCTTCATCCCAATCTCCATCTCCTTCTGCCTTCTCCTCTTCTTCCTCTTTCTCCTCGTCCTCTCCGTCATCCTCTGGAACCTCTCCCTGTTGACTCTCTCCCTCCTGAGATGACTGGTCTACCTCTGGTAGGTCTGGGATGCTATCCTTGTGTTGAGTCGGCGGAGCCAATTCGGGAGATGAAGCCGACGCTTGGACTGGCTCCTCCACCTCCGGGGATATCTGTTCTTCCTCCGTATCTGAAATTACGATTCAGAAACAAAACACGACTAGTATGAATGGCAGGAATAAAAAATAAATGAATGGGAATAATTACTGGATGATTACAGCAGGGTATCAATACTCTCCCAGGTTGCATAAACGTAAGTTTAAACATCTTACTGACTTGACAAACTCGCAAAAGCTTGTTATACCCGTATTGCAACATGCAGAATCATATGCCCATGTTCTTTTGATAGGTTCTATGATGCTATTTCAGTGTAAGGTAGTTAAGAGTAAGTATAGCTAATAGTTACAGTTCAGACTGACCCAGAGTTCTGATCCTGGTCGATATGTGACCCTCCCAAACTCCTGCTTTGAGAGTTAGCTCGTTACGCTTACAAGGAGAATTTAGCCAGAAGCACTAGACTGAACTGAGCAAAACAACTGAACGAAGGCCTTATAAAACCGGGGGTTTAATAACTAAATTAGCATGAAACAGTAAAGTTTACATGGTCTTAAACCTAAGTCTCGTTAACATCCTTGTGAGGTAGAAAGTTAACTTAATTAGAAAATTAATTACACCAAACATGAATTTTATATAGTATGATGAAAATTTACAAACTTTTAACTTGCACTGGTATATTAAAATAAGTATTCAGCACTCCTTGACCATGTTATTATTATTTATGACATATCATCCAAGATAAAGATGGGAAAAAAAACAATAACTTGTTTAACACTTTACTCCAGCCCCCATTCATCAAGACCAGCCCCTAACATAGACACCTGCCCCCTTACATGGAGACCTGCCCCCTTACATGGAGACCAGCCCCCTTACATCGAGACCAGCACCCTTACATAAAGACCATCCCCTTACATAGAGACCAGCCCCCTTACACAGAGACCAGTTCCCTTACAGAGAGACCAGCCCCCTTACATAGACACTAGCCCCCTTACATGGAGACCAGCCCCATTACATCGAGACCAGCCCCCCTTACAACGAGACCATGAAATCATGACATTAGACATCATATGAGTATCAGGAGTCCCTTTGAAAGGGAATAGATACTTCATGATCCTTGTTACAGTTTGTGTATCAGGAGAA
Organism: Apostichopus parvimensis; assembly: GCA_000934455.1. Classification (NCBI taxonomy): domain Eukaryota; kingdom Metazoa; phylum Echinodermata; class Holothuroidea; order Aspidochirotida; family Stichopodidae; genus Apostichopus; species Apostichopus parvimensis. The sequence continues at coordinate 132,320 of KN883825.1, forward strand.
AACAGATAGTCATACAGAAACCAATTAAAAGTTGATCTCTGTTCCCCTCCTATAAGCAATAGTTCTCTCATCATCTATCCTCCTGCCTCCATCTCCTCTTACCTTCATCTTCTTCATCTTCACTCTCCTCTGTTTCTTCTTCCTCCTCCTCTTCATCCTCTTCCTGACTGGATTGCTGTTGCACCAAACGAATGGTTGTCACCTGAAATAGGTCAGAAATAATTAACTGTTAAATTCTATCCAAGGCACAAATATTCTTTCCAAAGTTTTGACAAATGACGACTGACATCTCCACAATTCGTTTCAATATCATGTGAAGAATAATGTATATTTTACCGAGAATGTATGCATCATTTGACCAATTACTTTTTTATGCAGCAAATAGTAATTTTTTACAGGAAGAATTACTTTAGGACTTCATCTATTTTATATCCCGACTGGTATTCTATTCTTTCTTTCTTTCTTGTCCTAAGGAATAGACTCTTCTGCTTGTCAGAGATGCACATGCACAAAACAATCTACTGCTATACTGTATCCAAAACTGTCATTGATTGAAAATATGCAACAGAAAACAGTAAACAAACTTTATTGGTTATTACAACCTTCTCCAAGGTGTTACATGAACAACTTTTGATAATGATGGACACATGCAAGCTATCTTCATCATAAATTGAGTCAATTTTCTATCTAAAGACATTAAGAATATGAAATACCACTAGTGTTGGTGCAAGGGTCTATATATTAATGCTTCTTCTATTACAAACATGCCATATTTAGAATGTTATTTTCTCACTGTGAAATTTAAAAGTACAGTTGCTCTATATCGCAGGGGATGTTCAACTAAAGTAGGGCATATTCCATATGAAACATTCTTGTCACACAACTTGCACAAAGTAACTGTCAGTAATAACTTACTCATTCATTATTCATGCAATTCTTATTTCAGGTTTTAATAAAAACAACCTTTTTTTCCTTTTAATATAATGCTACTTTGTGATAGATCTCCTTACATCCGAGACGTCGGCTAAGCACTACAATTTAAGAAATGCAATACCATCAAAATTAGAATGAACAAGTTACCATGCACAAGAGAAAATACCTGTTCACATGCAATTATGAAGAATGATGACTACAAATATTTGACTAGATTTGCAAAACGTTTGAGTTTTTCCAGATAAGGTAACAATTTTCGGATAAACATCACAAAGGGACCATGACCTGAAGAAAATGGTAATTTTGACAAATTTTGGTATGGTTGAGAAGCATTTTTGTACAATTATGAAGAATGATGACTAATATTTGACTAGATTTGCAAAACGTTTGATTTTTTTCAGATAAGGAGATAATTTTCGGATAAACATCACAAATGAACGATGACCTGAAGGAGATGGTAATTTTGACAAATTTTTTGTTTGGTTGAGAACCATTTTGGTACAATTTTGTTCATTTTCAGTCATAAAATTTACTAATCACTTCATGCATTGGATATGTGCAGCAGACGTTGCGAGCAGCTTACTTACATAAATATGAAGAAACAGCATCAGTCAGCAATCAATATATGAGAGATAAATGGCCTGCTAGTTGAGGACAGCTAAAAGCTAAAGCACATATATATATATACCACGATGACCGAAAAATCTCAAACGCCATCAAGGATTGACAGCAAAGTAGTGCTTCAGAATCGCTGGTGTGATCATTTCTTGTGAAAAACACACTTTGATAGCACAACACAATATATACCTCCAAATATTACACAAAATCTATGACATATCACACAGTACTCAATATAGCTCTTAACCACACATTCTGTCCCATTGGGACTTAACAGACACCATCCCCATCAAACCATACTCCACACCCTTAGTCCCACACCCAGCACCATTCACAGCAAACTGCAACCAAACCATCACTAATCACATCATGCCTATCACCCCATTGTATCCCAACAGAAAATACCTGACACCATTCAGAGAGTACCCAGCACCCATGGACACCAATCACCACACTCATCATGCTTACCATCCATGTCTTCCAATAGCATTCTTTTCCACAAAACTGACAGGACCCTACCCACCCAGTACCCTTCAGAGAACCACCGACACCCATCCCAATCAAGCCAAACCCGACACTCTTTCAGAGTAAGAAAATAGATGCTGCACACTTAGATGTACGAAACATGTACAGAAATGATAGATTTTATTCAACACAACAACGTCATCGCATGCAACTTAAATTAACAACAAATATGTCATTTACACTATACACAACTATATAATGAAAATACTCTTCGGTATAAATTTAATATAAAAATGTCTCTTTTTCAGTATAAACTCTTTTGGACCTTCCTCTTAACTAAATATCTTGGGTCGGTCATGTATAAAAACATAAAATCAAAATAGACCCAGAGATGACAATATTGTTCATCAAAGTCCTTCAAAAAAATTAGACCACTAATCCTCTCATTGAGAAAAATGCTTGGTTTAAATTTTATCCAGGAAGTAAAGCTTATCACATGCAAACCCAATTGTGCAAGAAGATGAATCTTTCTGAGGTTCCCTCTCAGTTTCTCGTTATCACTGGTCCAGTTTCAGCAGCGGTTTATACCGTTTTTTCCCCTCTCTACGTCCCTCCCTCCACTCACTTCCTCTGTACACAAATTCTCATTGAGAATTCCAAAACTTTGGAAAACAGACACCCGTGTTTGTGTCATTTCATTCCCCACGAGACAGTTTAACTTTGCCTCACCATAAAGAAGAAAAACAGCTTTCTGTGAGAAAATCTTTCACCACTTTTCTCCTGGGAGCAATGATTGACAGAACACTAGTACGACACTGTTACAATGATTTTTATCCTTTGGAAGCTGGAGGGCGCCCTCCCGCTGTTATTCATTTTTCTACTTTGGCCACGCTCACCTTAATAGTGTTCATGATCGTGGCCAGGATCTCCGTCCCTTTGTAACTCTGACCGGATTCAAACTCGCTCTTCAAGGAATGATAGACGTTGTTCATGACTTTCTTAACCTGTTGATGACAAAATGTTAAAGACATAGAAAGATCTTTAAGCACCTCATCATGCAATTTTTATACACTTACAATCACCAAATAGGCAGAGAAACAATGCTGAATGTTGGTTTTTATGTACTTACCTCATGAGGTATGCAACATGAGGTCACTGAATGTTGGTTTTAACGTACTTACCTCATGAGGTATGCAGCATGAGGACATCTATTGTGGAGATGATATGGTATCTGAATATAATCTAGAGTTGGTACTAATGTATAAGGATGACACAAAATTTCAAACCAAGGCCATTGCAAACCTATAAATTACAATGTGGCGTTTATTTCACATGCAAGCTAGACTTTACCTCATCAGTTCAGCAGTATGAAGACAGCTCATCCAGTCATGTCTACAGTGACGCGACTAGTTTTATGGAATCTGGATAACAAATCAATTAAGGATGAAGCATGGGAGTTACCTCATTAGTTCTATAATATGACAATGAAAGGGTATTTTAAAAATCACTTTGGTTCAAAAATCACCATTTGGTTTTAAATAAACGGAGTAGAAGCTCTCACCTCATCCACCACGTTAGGTGTAGATTCAGGTTGAGGAGGCGGGGGAATCGGTGCGGCTGTTTTCTCTTGTATCAACAACTCCTTTATCCTCCTTTCATATTTCTCTTTCATAGTTACGGCATTGGTATGCAAAGCATCGTACTGAAACCAAACGAATGATAATGAAATATATATATATAACAAATATCATGATGAAATAATTTATGAAACCAATGTATGTGAAAAAAAGCAAGTTTACCCATGTCTATTATTAAAAGATGATTTACTGATAATAGGCAGGAATATCCGCATTGATATGTCATAAAATATGTCATAAAAGTAATATTTGTTATAGCTATTCTGATTGAAAATATTCAAAAATTCAATAATTCCTTTTAGGTTAAATTAATAATGATTTTTGGCTCTCAAACATGATCTTAGTGTTAAAATGTCAACCCATTGTTTTTCATAAATTCTAATAACTCAAAAACAAATGTTCTTCAAACTAAAAATATGAATAACAGAGCATAGTTGGATGCCAATAGGCACCACTTTGTCCTTGCCAATATATGTAATGCATTGTGAACATGCCACTTGAGGCTATAAAACAGGGGTTCCCTAACTGAGGTGCATGAACCCCCAGAGGGTGCGTGAGTCCATCCCAGGGGGTTTTACAGGGCGAATTTACATCAACCCTGCTATTAGCAATGCTGATAAGAAAGGCCTTGCATATACCTGGGTTGCTAATGTTTAAAAAATATTGTGTAATATGAAAACCATTGTTCTGTTTGCTTGAAAACAGTGTTAATGAAGGATACAAGAGACTTTTATAGCAGGGTTTCCCTAACTTTATCCCCCACGAACCCACTGTGGATGTCAGAGTGTCCACGAACCCCCAACTTTTCGAGACACGATCTGAGTCATTATTATACTATAATATGCATAAGAGTGCTTCGTAAAAGATCAAGTTCATAGTGTAATATTGTAGTTTGTCGATAGGTACGACTTTTGTACATTACTAAATTATATGATATATCAGATTTTAGTTCAACAAAAAGTACTCTAGTTTTGACTTTCAGTAACGTCTCACGAACCCCCTGGGATGGACTCACGCACCCCCTGAAGAAATAGAAAGAAGAAAGAAGGATGATGTGACCGATCGATGGCTGACCTTTTCTTTCCAGGCTTGACTCTCTTCTAACTTATCCTTAAGCTCATCAACTTGCTGTTTGCTGTCACCCTGGGATGATCGATAAGTCAGTAACTGAAAGAGAGGGAGGGAAAGAGAACCAATTTATCTTTCCTCTAGATAGTTGTGTAACAAGTAGGAGGGCAGAAGATTCCCCAGTTATAGCTCTTGAATCCCTATCCCCTTCTCTATCAAAAGGAAAGTGAAACCTTGCTGAGACCTCTCCCTGCCCCCCCCCTTCCAACATCTTCATCACAAAAAGGAAACTGATAACGACTAAATAGGATTTGTACGGGCTTAAATGCTAACAGTTTTATTTTATTATGAAAGATATCAAACTGTAAATTTTAAAGATTTTTACCTTTTGTTCTGTAGCAGCCAGTTTCCTGGCCAGCTGTTCCTTCTCATCCCTTACATCCCTTATTTCTCTCTGGTACGTGTCCTTAGCCTGGTTGATGATTCTTTCAGATCTCTCTTTGAATTGCACTTCAAGCTCCTTCTCAATCTGAGAAACCTGCAAGTAATAATGTTACTGAGAGTATTGCCTCTGCATTGATGCATCTGTTTCCATGTGCAAACACATAGCATTAAAGGTTTTACAATTCACAGAAAGATGTAAAAACCATCTCCAATCTCAATCTCAGAACACTGGAGATTAAAATGTCTGTTAAAAATACTATCCAAGTACTATTGCCTCTGTGTTGACTGCTGTTTTCATGTGCGTGAAACAAATCACTACACAGTGTAAACTTGGTAGAAAGTGACCATCTTCGAATGGTTGGAATAGGCTAACTTCTCAGATGCTAGATAGTGACCTTCTCTAATGGTTTTGGAAGTCTAAAACTTCTCAGATGCTATACAGATTCAATTATCAAGAAAAAAAATATTAATATAACTAGATTGGTAAACCATCATACCTCCATGCTTACTTTGTTACATGAACAGCAGCTGTTTAAGTGTCCAAATATTAACATTTCTTGGCTGTGAGTTTTACTGCTTATGTACATTACAGCCAGCTACTACTGACACCTTGAACCAAACCACTGTATTTATCACAACATTCAACTACTTTAAAAAGTATAATATCCAGTACACTTCTAAAGTTAATAGTTGTCAATTTTAAGACAAATCTATACTTAGTTTCACTTTTGAAAACAAAGATACACAATTTGGAAAGCGTACCCAAGAATCTAAATATCCACAAAGCACAAATTTTTCAGACAATTCCATTCTTTGATAAGGAAGATCAAACCTTGCATTTTGTAGAAATCGGAATGATTCCTGTTTATTTTATTTCCATTTAAAATATAAAACAAATAAACAGATACCTGTTCGGCTGTTGCAGCATCAGTCGATGACTTTTGCTGTCGTAACCTGGTCTTTAGTGAACTTAATTCCTCCTGTAATGACAAAATAAAAAACGGAAAAAGATCACTTGTTGAATCATTATGCAAACATCCATACATTCATTCAAACTAAGAAACTAAAATTCTGCTAATATACAATGTGGGACTAAAAATTTCTTCACTTCAGTACACCCATAACTTGATCACATTAAATAATAATAATGGGAAGAAAATGATTTATTGGAAATTTTTCTTAACGCTTAGAGCAACTTTATGTATACCAACAGTTTTTACTTTTTTTTCTTTTCATAACCCTTTTCAGGAGGTGACACTGATGGATATTCACTTAAACTGGTCTGCTTTTAGGTTTGGACAACAAATGACAAGAACGAGGAAACTAGAAAGGGTTCCTCCCTGTAATGCAGATGCAGTCTTTTTGTGGTACTTTTCATGAAGTTTCAGCCAAACAGACTGAAAGCATTTTATCACTCAAGAAGTCACTGGAGACATAATGAAGCACACCCGCTGTGTCTCTTTAATAATATCCCACAATAACAGCAGTAAATGGGGGGGGGGGGGGAAAAAATGGTTGAGTTGCTTCTTATTAATTCACAATACTACCCCTTGGAGCATCCACACCATACCAATCATTGCAATAAATAAAAACTGACAATTGTTCATAAAACTTGTTTAAATATAACCTTACCAATTTGAATATTGACTCTCTTCTCCTGTGTGATGAAACCAGACATAACAATGAAACAGCTGAGCCATCCCTTTGGGCTTTCTTGACAAAATGTTTGATAAAATTAAAGAGGACAACTTTGAGGTCTGTTACGTACGACAAGTAAGTGACTGCCAAGATTCTTACCTCATACGAACGTTTCATCTCCTCCATCTCATCCTGGGACCGCTGCTTCTCAGCAGCTGCTTTCTTCCTCCTATCCGACAGATTCTGTCGAGAAACCAATCAGTCGAGAATACTTTAAAGAAGACTTTCATCTGATATTAGGGGGTAGAATGATAAGACATTTTCTGGATCTTTAGGTCCATACCACATCCTCATAGCATTTTGCACCTGGCAACAGCTGAGTGAATGATGTCATCACAGCAATTCACCTGACAATGTGTTTGTTTCTTGGTTATCACTCACCTATTCAAAGTGGAAAATGCTATTTCTAACTACTAATTCTAAACACAGAGAAGCTATACAGCTAAGCAAACATTCCCAATGCATCGGGCTTCAAATATTAAATCAACATTATATTATCTGAAAGTAAACCTTTTGAAGAATATTTGCCGTTATGACATCACATATCACCTCCTGTAGTCTACTGCAGGGTAGAATTGAGGGTTTGCTGGCTGAGATAAGATGTTCAAACTAACACTTTCATATGTTGGTAATAATGACTTGAAGAATGAAAACTGGAAATTTTACTTGAAAAGAAATTTGACTAGTAAACTGATGAACTACATTGGGGTTTTTAATACTGAATAAGAATTAAAATTTGTAATCATAGTCTAATAAAAATACTGACTTAATTTCTTAGAATGACTACAAACAGACTGCACCATTTTAGAGGAGGGAGAGAATTAATTCGTAGCAATTCTGTGGTAAGAGATGAATTGCTTACTTATAGTGTAACTGGTGAATTTCACTACTCAATGTGTACAACAGGGATGCAACCATCACCTTTTATGTCTTTGTTAATTTCTTAATGGTTTAAAAATAATTAATAAAGATGTTAACCTTTTCAACTGCTTCCTTTTCTGCTTTTAAATCTGCCATTTCCTCTTCGAGGTTGCTTAACCTTCCCTCCAGCTGTTTCTTTACTTGTTTCTCTTCTTTCAACAATCTGCTCAGATTTTCAACTTTTTTCTCCGCATCTGCAGTTAAGGAAAACAGAAAAAGGAAAAAGGGAATAGAATCTTTTACACTACTGGTAGATTTTTTACAAGATTAAATCACTATCACAACAGAGAAGCAGTAATAAAGAAAACACATGCAGATCATTGTTAGTTTGTGTTACCTTAAATGAGATAGATAGATCACCATTATTATCAATCACCATGTTTCTATGATTGAGGTACTTATGCTAAACAGCCCTCCAAATCCCCTCTCAAAACCCCATCACATCCCAAACCAACCCTTCAGGAGTAGAAGACACATCAATCATCAACAACTTACATGATAAATTCTCCTATACAGCTATCAGAAATATTTCTTCTGTTTGAGAGATATTTAATTTTTCAAATGTAAAGAAAATGAAATATCAAACTAATACCACCAGAGTAGGGGTTGCCTAAATTACTACCAAAAAGGACAAAACCTGCTTCCCTTGAAACAATATAACTGACATCTTTATGCACAATATATTTTTTTTTGTGTTTGTTATGAAATGGTTGCCGTAGAGCAGTAACCAATTTCAGCTTAAATTACATTGCAGTACTAATGTATGAACTAACACCTCCATCGAGGAAACATTTGTGGACAACTTTGACTTGTCGATATGTTTGAAGTAAGCGGTCCCAGGCCTAACTCTATAGCCTAACATACAATACCTAGAATATGATACTTGTTTACATCCTTTACCTCTACTCTGCACCTTCAAAATGTCTACTTCACTCTGTTGGTCTTCTGCTGACGTTACAATCGTTGATAACTTTGACTTCAAGTCTGCTTCCCTAGCCTAACTCTATAGCCTAACATACAATTCCTACATATGATAATGGTTTATGACCTTACCTCTACTCTGCACCTTCAAAATGTCTACTTCACTCTGTTGGTCTTCTGCTGATGTTACAATCGTTGATAACTTTGACCTCACATCTGCTTCCCTTTGCTGGACCTGACCTAACTCTAGTTGTAAGCTACTTAGCTTGGCAGTAGCATTACTCAAATCTGTTGTTAACTTAACCTGTGAAATGAAACAACAACAAAGGAAAAAGTTTTTAATAATAGGATCAAAATAAAATGTTCTTGTTCACTTCTTTCTTTGTATTTAACTTGGATTCATTTCATATCACTCACACAAACACAAAGAAAAAAGATTATTCTTCTTAATTTGGACATAAATGTTGCAACTTGTTGATTCTTTGTAAATGGAACCTTTCTCTTCTTATCCTTAATTAATGAATCTAAGCTCCTACTCAACATTCTACTACTTATCAACAAGGGGGTGGGATGAAACCCATCCTCTCAGCCATAGTAATATATTTCATTACTGACAAGAAGCATAATATGATATTAGCACCTTGTCGTAATCCTTAGTTTAATTCTAGAAATTTACAATAACTTTAGATTGCTATTTCAAACACCAATGTGCAAGGGTTTTCTTGAATTGTTTGTTACCTTTCATTTTACAGACTAAATTTAGATAGATTGGACATTGCTATGCTAAAAAGAAAAGGGCAATTCTATGCTAATGGCCATCCTAGCACTCTGCTGACAAGATGGGTATTCACTAGTTAATAGCATCTTATAATGAAATACATACTGAAGACTCACCTTTTCCTGCTCTAACTCAAGGACTCGTAGCTGCGACTGAGCCGCTGTCTGCTTGTAAGTGTCATTTCTCTTTTCTAATAATGAATTACTCTCCTCGACAAACCTGTTAATGTAACAAGAAACATTATTGAAATGGAAAGGGATGAGGTAGCGTGGTGGTTTTTGCCCTTTTGTTTCAATCATGACATCACCTTCTCTTGAAATGTATGCTAGCTTCTCAACTTTGTTGTGTTGAGTGTCGAGGAAAGTTTCAAAATTTGTTTGGAAGAATCTATTGCTTATCGAAACAAATATCAGCAGCAGTTTTATCAGGCCTTGCCTGTAGCAAAGTACCTATTAGAAATGTAGACTACTTTGCATAACAGAATTGGGACAGCAGCTGCCAATGCCGTTATCTCTTGAAGGCGTTTAAAATACTGGATTTAAATGAACAAACAGGTATTACTTCCTATAGCTTGAACAGAACAGAGCACGGGAGACTTGAGTAAATCTGATAAATGGGAGCAAGGAGATGAGAGACATTCAGTTACTATGGGACAAATGATAAAGGATTCTTGCATCTCTGGAAATTTAAAGAAAACGAACAACTTGCAAAAACATCATGTGATGATCACATCATCTCGAAAACAAAGAACGAAAAAAAACTTTTGTCTGAAAAACGAGATGGACGAGCAAATAAGAAACCCTTCATGCTGGTGACAGCTGTAACCATGCTATCAAATGCCAACATGCACAAACAAACAATTACGTTTTTAACTAACATAGGAAGGGTACTTCTTCATTATATATTCTATATTGTTCTCTTTGTGTTTTCTCTTTATTTTCAGTTTTACTAGTAAAAGTCTTGCGAAAAGCCAAGGTTAAATGTGCAAAAGAATTGTGTCAGGGTTTTGACATTTTCCCAGGAGTCTGAGCAGAGAAACCGATAAACCTAACACAATGACATTATAAGCACAGATTTAGGGAAATATTAACATTAAAACAATGATTCATTAGATTTATCTCTAAGGTAGACATTCACAAAGTACAAGATTTGCAGTACCCCTGTCTTGCCAAAGTAGGAATCAAAATTCAGTCACCAACATTATTTCACACGATCACTTATATTCTTTAACCATGAATGAGTACAAGGTTCAAGATATCTTTAAGGCAATAGAAACTTTTTTTTTTCTGTCTTGTTGCTGTTTTTGTTCATTTGTATGTTTTATATTTTCCTTGTAAAGCGCCATAGAATATCGTTTTAGTTATGGCGCTATATAAATGTCTTATTATTATTATATAAACTCATTCAAAGGAAACCTAAATTTAACTCAGAATATGAGCTTGGTAGGTAGGACTATGAACTATAAAACTTCAATCAGTAAATTATTCCTGATCTTAAGCTAATCTATTGCCAGTATATGGGTAAAAGACAATGTTTCTTTTTTTATATTTTCAACAACAAACAACACTAAAGATCATGAAAAATGTCTTCACATTAAAGGAGCAATCCAGATTCAATATACAAATGATGGTATAACTCAACACCTACATATCTTACCCTTCTATAACTTAGGAGTCTGACCTTTAAATGGATTTGGTATCCCTATTGCACTGTGAATCAATATTAAAGCTCACTTTCTATAAACCTTATTAAGTACCGTTCCATTCCTGTTTCAAATACGACCTTAGCTGATTCTGTTTAAACTGGGACGGCAATGATGTCACAATAACTGACACCTTATGAATAGAACTACATTATGTTTTCTGTACGTCCAATGGATCATTTGAAGGGTCTTAAAGGGATGGTACGAAGCAGGCAACAGGTCAGACAAGACAAACATAGTCATGCGAACGGCAGCAATGAATATCACATACTTTGAATTGGCATCTGAATGATTACTAAATTTGAAATGAGGTCTGAAGAAAGAAGGCGAATAAAGAGAGCAGCCATCAAAGAAGCCAAAGCACACAGAATGAAAAGGAACCAAAAATTATACCAAAAATATAACTATTATGACTTTTGCATTCTGTTGTGCATGTATTGTAATAAAATATTTCTATATTTGTTATAAACTGATATAAATATTATGTAAATAGACACTGCTTCTAAAGATTCTAAAGATTGCTTTTAACTTTGAAAACTACATCCAGATAGCATGTTTTATTGCCAGGATAAAATTTGAAAATTTGGTATCAAATTTTTTTTCATGTACATGGCAACAACAGAGTTGATAACATTATAACAGCTAGTAATCGCTTTTATCTTTCTAAAGCCCAAAAATTTGTCATAGTGGGATGATGTTACGGTTATAAGAAATATTGAAGATTTTATTAAGCCTTGAATGCAAAGTAGATTGAGATAAAATCAGTAAGCACTTCATTAGCATATCACAGGCTCAAAACAAATATACAACATTGACAGAAAAACATATCTTTGAAAGAACATGGGCCATGATGGCATCACCAGTCACCCCCGAGAAAGCAAGGGGTTTATCTGGTAAAAATAAGAAGCCTCCAATCATCTATCCATAAGGTTAGGTACCCTGTCAAAAGTAGGATGACAAGGTGGCCGCAGCATTGTACAGATAGGCCGTGTGAGACATCTTGTTTTTTTTGCTCTGCAGTTTCATGCAATAGACACTGCAATTCTTCATAGATAATAACTATTGCTTTTGATTGTGAACCATCCTAGCTGAGTAGGATTTTGCAGCTGCTGCTACAAATCTTACTGACAGAGTGCCTTAGGAAAAAAAAGATGTTAAGATGGGGTTTTTCAAGTCCGATTTTTGCAACAATTTTTTCAGCATGATTTAAGATGACCATGGTTACAGTCACTCATATGATCCATTGTTACAGTCATAAGTAAGACAAACATATTGCTAGTTAAAGACCTCATTTCAGTATATCTTCTTCCTAAGCTGATATATACACTCGGGTGAGAAATGGTACATATTTTAGTCATGAAACACAAGTAATTGCTTTAAGTGATTACTTGTGTTAAGAGTCTCAATCTATCATCACATACAAGTATGCCACAGTTATTTACTTACATTTGGTTCCTTTGTAGCAGCTCTGAAATTTTATCGTTCTGAGTCTCGATCTTGGAGCTTTTCTCGTAAACGTCTTTCTTTAGTCTGTCATTTTCTTGCATGATTCTCTGAATATTCTGCATTAGTATGTTGGCCTCCATATTTGGTGCATTGCTACCAGAATTTGCATGCATCTGGTTTGCGTGAAGAGTATCAATCTGGTGATTAAATTAAAAATCAATTCATGAAAAACACCCTTTAGTGAGAGAGACTGACGGAACCAGTCTTTTTGAGAGACTGATGAAACCAGTCATCTGAGAGACTGACAAACCAATCCTCTGTTCAGTTCTCGGGAAAACCTAAAAGAAACAAGAACACCTGTAATTGCACCGAAGAGGAGTGAAAAAGCTGCAAATGATGGTCAGATGAAACAGAAGGCTTTGGAAATACGAAAATAGAAATTTTTTATTCATAAATGTAACCATCAAAATCACACCTACTAGGATCCGATTTTGGGATCAACTTTCAAGGTTTGCAAAGAATCACCCCACATCAAGTCAATTTGTGGCCCAAACACATTTATCTGTAATGGATGCAAAACTGACCAACCAGAAATTTATTAAACGGTTGTTACCTAGATAGATCTTTTTACTGAGATATAGGGGAAGCCAGTTAATATTAAATGAGTCTTACATGCACATTTTCAGTTACCTTTTGACTGATGTTGTTAATCTTGTCGGATACTTGTATAACCGCCTGGCGAAGGTCAGAGTGGTGTTGTCTGGCTTCTGAAAGAACTAAAGTTGACTGGACGTCAGATGTGGTGGGTTGCATCAAGGCCCCTGGGTACATGGTTGTTGGTGCCATCTGTGTCTGGAAGCCCACAGGGGCTGCTAACTGTTGGCCCATAGGGGGATGTTGGGCCATGTGTCCCTGATGGTTTGGCTGGCCGAACATGACATTTGCCTGAAATGGTTGCTGCTGAAACTGATCAGATTAAAGAAAATACTATAAAATGACACAAAAATCAAGAAAATTACGATTCAGAAATTCACTGATTTAAGTGTCATCCAAGACTTTGATTTTACAAATTACCACAAAATAAATAAGTCAAACCTCTAATCAAGAAACTTGACATAAAATGTAAAACTGGATGTTATACCAGCTAGGGTTAATAGCAGCAGGATTTTCAGATTCAGACTAAAGATGGTTAAATTATTAACTATCACTCCTGAACAGTTGTGATGAAAAATAAAATGAAAAGTCTAGACAGAAAATTTGTTTGTGTTATGAATTATCAAGTACTACGGTGGCAATGGCCTGCTGTAAGAACAGTTGAAAAGATAAAACTAGCATAGGATGAAATGTCACTGAGTATAGCACAGTTCTTTTTAGATCAGTGCTATGGTAGAGTGTATAAAGGCAGTTGCATTAGAAGCAATGAAACCTAGCATCTGGGATTATGCGTTAGATCTCTGGCCGGCCAAAGTATGGTGGGTTTTTTCATCCAGGAGAAGTCTAGGGTTTTCAGAAATGGTTTTTACAAAATGGAAAAAAGAAGTCCAACAGAAGGGTTGGCTTTTAAAGCAGTCTGAGACGTCCTAGGTTATAGCCCTTGTCTTCAAGGTGACACGGTATTCAACCAAACCTGATCTCCTGTTTGGCCATGTGAAAAAGCCCTTCTTTATAACTCCAAAACTAGCAAGGATCAATTGGTTTGCTGCCAGCTAATGAGCTAAAACTGTAAATTGTACAGCCACCTGATATAACATGTAAGTAATAAGCCAAACGGCTTCTCTGACATGTATATGTAGCTGCTTGGTTGTCGTAAATTTACTGCCATCCAGGACAACAGGAAACATCTGAATGAACCTTTGAATGCTGCTTTATTATTAACTTAATAATAGATAAATATGTATGGATATGAGTACCTGCATGGGTGGTTGGTTGATCCCCATAGGTGGTTGGTTGACCACCATGGGTTGCTGTGGCTGTTGCTGTTGTTGTTGTTGCTGCATCTGGTCAGGGTATTGAGGCTGAGACTGATATATGGCAAGTTGATGGGGCTGAGAGCCTGGAGAAACAACAACAATACGATCAATGAAGATTTTACACTATATGACCAAGAAAAAGTCTTAAATCTTTAAAGACTACAGTCTAAAGACTATACAACAATGGTCTAAATATTTAAGACTAAATACTAGTCTGAAACCTCAAACACCAACAACAAATGTCTGAAAAACCCACACTTGTCTAAATCTCTAAAGACTAAACAACGTCCTAAATATTTAAGACTAAATACTAGTCTGAAACCTCAAACACCAACAACAAAAGTCTGAAAGACCCTCACTTGTCTAAATCTCTAAAGTCTAAAGACTAAACAACATTGGTCTAAATATTTAAGACTAAATACTAGTCTGAAACCACAAACACCAACAACAAAAGTCTGAAAGACCCTCACTTGTCTCTAAAGACTAAACAACAAACCTCAAACACCAACAACTATGTTTCCTAATCAGTTCTCCATTATTCATTTCCATATATAAACATATTTTATCATAATTGACAGATCGGAATGCCATTTCCTTGTGTAAACTTATTTGACTGTTCACTTGAAAAATCTTTTTGGCTAAAGTCTTTCTAGCTTTAATATCGAGATTCCAGCACTAAATTTGTGGCTACACTTGTGGACTCCCAATCTTCACTCAATCTACAATTCCCGAGTGGGTATTAAAGTTATCCTATTTCTCCAACGTTTACGACAGAGACAAACAGCCAACTCCCAAGGTTTGTAAGTGAAATTAAAACTTACTTATTTGATCTTGATGAGATGGAAGTTGTGAAGGTGGGGCAGGATTTGGCAAATGTTTCCTCGGTGTTTTGATCGGTTTCCTTGATGAGGGGAGACTAGAAGGTGTTGGTGGACCACCTGTGTCTGATGATGCACTTGCCTCCTGTTTAGAAATAAAAGTATATGGTAAATACGACAACAAGATACGACCCTGTAATATGCATCATACGATGTGATGAAGACAAAAAGCCCTACAGTGATTGTAAACTAAACTTACCCTTCATGTACCCTGAAAAATACAAAATCTATGGTTATAATATGAAAATGGCTCCACAAATATTATCACCAAATAATACATCCAATACTCCAGAATCTGAAATTCCAAGACAAACTGATATGATCATCCACACATCATAACCCCCCCCCCCCCAAAAAAAAACAGATCTCTTTGAAGTTAAAGAATGCTGTACTTACATTGGCTCTTATTTATAAATCTATTCTTCAGATAAAAATATTGTTCCCATATTATGAATATGTTTTACTCCATCTTGCAGACAAAATGGGAAACATGAAAAATATTCCGTTCCCTTCCCTTTCTCCAGTACCTGTTCCAAAGACACTTAATCACATCCCACGGTAGTCAATTAGCCCTGGTCTATAAACTACTTCACTGTGTAAGGTACAAGTTTATCCCAGGGTAGTAATAGTCACAGTATAGTCATCCACATATATATGTATAGTCATCATGTTGTGTGTAGTAAAGATGCTTTACGAGGTATCTGTTTGCTGCTCACTGACCTTTAGAACCAAATAGTTAACATAAACTATTCTTACCTATGGATAATCTAGGGTAATTGTAAACATCGTTATCTTCAAAATGACAACTGTCGATTGTCAGATTGACCCAATTGAAGCATTTGTCTTTTGTTGGGTTTTTTGCACTGATTTTGGTATTTTTGCATTAAATCCTTGATAATATCAAAATTTTCGAAAACATAAAATGTTGCAACGATGCATTTCGTTTTAGAGTGGGCAGTGAAAGGTTCATTTTTAAAATTGAGAAACAAAAAAATGGAGGATTTACAAACTTTTGGTTTGGTTATTGCATGTGATAATTAACTTTTCTGTTGGAAAAGTATAAGGACGACAAAATGTTTAGGATCACATGAAATCATAAATCAGTCACTATTTAAGTTGATGCCTACTTCTGAGTGGATGTTTTACTTGATTTATTGTAATCATATTTTCAGTAAGCCAATATAGCTACTGACTGAAAAATTACAACTTTTGAAAGAGTAAAACCAAATTTTCTTTTGTCTAGAGAAGAATTCAAAACAGTAACATTAGGATCGGCTTTAGATAGATATAAGCAAGCCAATGGGTCAAAGACCCCCCTTCCCGTCAGAGTCTGTACTGTTAACTGTAGGGATGGGTCACAAGCAGGACTATGGTACCATAGGGGTAAAGTGTCCCCTTCAGCACCCTACAGTAAATTATACTTACATCTGCTTCAGAGTTTGTACTGCATATGTAGGGATGGGTCACAAGCAGGACCATGGTACTATAGGGGTAAAGTGTCTCACCCCCCCCTACCCCCCATTCCCCTTCAGCACCCTACAGTAAATTACACTTGTAACATCTGCCTCAGAATCTGTACTGTTATCTGTAGGGATGGGTCACAAACAGGACCATGGTACCATAGGGGTAAAGTGAACCCCCCCACCCACCCCCCTACAGTAAATTATACTTACATCTGCTTCAGAATCTGTACTGTTATCTGTAGCTACTGTAGCACCTGACATGGGAAGCATTGGTTGTCCCATCTTTGCCATACGAGATATTAACTTTGCTTTACTACTCGTGGTTGGACTCTGTAAGGAAAATGAACGCCCATTGAAAAATGAACGGATATGAAATCCGGCATAAATATAAAACCATATAACCATAAAAGCAAATGTGAGAGTTGCATTGTGGAATAAAAGATTGAAACCACGGTGAACTTTCACTGTTTGCTACAAACTAGAGGATAAACAGTACTTAAAGCTTTACCTGTAAGACTTAAACAAATAATTTTATACCCTTAAGTTTTTAAACATAAATTTTGAACAACCGAAACTGGAAATGTTACTAATTAGGAGAAAATAGGATAACAAATTTACCATTGGTTCATTCTCAGATTGTGATCTTGAGTCAACTCTGTGAGAAAATGAAAAAAGTCATTATTTGCTATTAGTGGAAAATTATGGCACTTTGAAGTGAGGCCAGATTGTTGCAAAAACAGGAAGATTGGGCAAACTTTGTATGACTTGATAGAGTGTTGCTTACCTAGGTGCAACACAGATGAAGGTGAAGTGTGGGTGGATTATGGGGTGGGGGGGGGGGATATGAACAAGTAAATTATATTATGATGTCAACTAATTTTTTGTTTACACAAGACCCTCCATTGGCTCAAGAAACTTGCCATTTCTAGTTAAGTTGATCTTGAGAACCTTACATATTCTGTAGACCTATGAAGTAAGGTTGTATTATGCAAGGAATATTTATCTATGGATAGAAATTTTCAAGTTTATACTAGAATTCTTTACCATGAAGAATTGAAAATATCAAGGTCCTAAGAACAACAACTGATAAATACCACTCTTCTTGAATTTGTGTAACAACTGAAAACTGATCAATTATTCCTGTTTATGAGCAGGAATGTCAAAAGCAAGTTCTGGTACAAGGGAAAAGTTTGTCAATGCCCCCCTTTTGGAGCCTTCTTTATTGCTTAGATATATTATAAAAACATTCTCTATCCCATACTTCCCTGGACCTCCTAATCGACCCAGGCCTCCCCCTGACCCATCTTTCATCAGGGGTAGTTATGGGGCATACCTGGGTGATTCTGTCCCATTCTTCATGAGCGGTGAAGCCATCATTTCGTCTGATGATTTAGCCATCTCTGCAGCATCTGATGACATGGACTCTCCATCATCCTTATCTCTGCTTAGTTTAATCTGGGTATAAATATATCAAAATAATGAAAATTCACACAAATAAAATCTGTGTGTAATATATCAAAATATGAAAATTCACACAAATAAAATCTGTGTATAATATATCAAAATCATGAAAATTCACACAAATAAAATAACTTATGTTTCCTCCGAAGGTAAAGACCCCATGCCACACCTCTCCCCCCCCCCATCTCACCACATCCCGCTCCTAATTTGCCACCCCCACCACTGCTAAGGAAGATAAAAACCTTTAACACATATGACAACCGTAGAAATCGAAATATGTACCTTCTTGATTTCCACATCGAAAATTAGAGTCGAGTTTGGTGGTATCCGAGAAGACAGACCTTTCTTGCCGTAGGCGTGAGATGGAGGTATAACGAGAAGACGACGACCTCCTTTCTTCATCCCGGTGACACCTTCCTCCCATCCCTGAATAAAAAAAAAATGACCAATAAATATGTAACTCTCTTACCAGTAAGTTCAAGTAAGGTATACTTATAGTACAGAGAACCGTCATATTTGAATGGCCATGTAGCATAATCTACCCAGTATGTATTTATGCGGTGCACACTGTACATTTTGCAATGCATTTTCAAAAAATTATTTCTTGCTGAAATTGCTACTAGCATTACATTATAATATGGTTGAACACTTCTGTCAGTGTTTAATGAAGTCAACATTGAGTTATTATTATATTTATAGTTTTTAAATAACAATAATTTATCAAATAGTATTTTGCCCTATTTTCCTATTTCAAAGGGATAATTCAGAGGTTAATTCTCCATGGTACTGAGATACTTATAATAACAAAAACATTTTAAATGTACAGTCTTGCTATTAACAGATATTAAGTAAGTTCATTTGGATCATTTGTCATGTCATGTTACATTTTGCATGCCATTTGATAAAAAGTATGATGCAGTAGGACAAAAGCTTCTGCTTTCAGAATGGTAAAGTTAACCAGTTGCTGAACACATTACTACAGAAATACAGAGATGTATATCTGATGTTGTACACTACAACCTTTAAGTATTTGCAGCATTTTATTATAAACCTCACAGTTGCTGTATGTAAAATGTAGACACCTCAACTATTCCATGATTATTATTTTATTAGCGGATATTAGCGGAGTGTTAGCTCAGTGGTCAACGCCGGTGCCTTCCAATCATAAGGTCCCCGGTTTGAGTCACTCCAAGATTAATGTATTTCATCCAGTTACAGAGTTGTTGACAATTGACAATTCATAATCATGGACGTTAAATATGAATCTAAGAGACTGACTTCGGTCAGCTTGCGGTTTTGATAAGCCAATGAGGCTTCTTCGCGAGTTCCTGCTTGCAGGAGGATCTAAAATACATACATACATACATATATACATACATCATATTAAATATGTCATATGATCACATGTTAAACATTAATACTGCTTTATCAGAAAGTCACAAGTAGTTAGTTGTAATAAATCAAAATTGAGAATATGTTACTAAAGGGACATTCTGACAGCAGACAATGGGATCCTTTTCATAAAGAGAAATACATTCCATCCTGTTAGTGGCAACCAATTCATTGTTAATGATGTTTGCTTGTCTCAAAAAGGTAATTTATTTCCAGGGATAATCTCTTAATGGAACAATGTATATATTCAAACAAACGTTCATCAAGGACCCTTACCTTGATTACTTTCCCCTTTCCAATTTTGAAACGGAAAGGTTTGTCAACATTGGCATTGCTGTCAAAGACCTGAAAAGATTAAATGAATAATTCCTCATCATAAGCTGGAAAAACTTTATTCAACAAATCAAATTCTAGAAAATGAATATCACAAAAATTGTCTACAATCATCAAATGAAAATTGGCTCATGTACAAAAAAAAAAGGAAAAACAAATATTAGCATACTTAAAGGAAAAATAATTTTGCAAGAAAGATGTGTTGAATCTATTTTTGGAGAGATCCACAAGAAATGAACAGATTCCACCAAAATCACATCACACTTTTTTTGCATATTCCTTGTTGCAGCCAACTGCCTGTTCAAATCTAAACAAATTTAGTATCTGAATGACACCATTTTTAGTTTTTAGTTATATATTAAAATCTTGGTTGATTTAAGCTGCAGGATGATTTGCACAGATGAAAGGCTGTGGGACAGGATAGAAGTATTCGCCTATCCTACTTTGCATACAAGATTAAGGGCTGCAACCATTATTATGATTAATTGTGAGGCGAAACTATGGAAAATAGTACATTTGTGATATAAGATAAAACTATATAGATTTTGTACAGAACAATGATGAAATAATTGACTGAATCTGGTGACTGCCACTTGCGGACATTTTCCTATTGCGAACACCACCCTATACTGACCTCCCATATCCTGCTTCAAAGCACTCGTACTGGCAGTATCAACAGTTCCTAACCTTTATCTGATTCTAATGCTCATACCACTCTACACTGTCCTCTCATATCATGCTCTAAAGCACTCGTACTGGCAGTATGAACAGTTCCTAACCAGAGGATCATCATACAGCTCATACTGTCAGTGTACAAGTACTTTTGAACTGGGACATAAAAGTACAGAATAGAAAAAAATATGGCCCACCTTGGTCCTCATGAGAAGTGGACTATGGGTATGAAAGACAACAAGCTTACAATAACCAATAAATGATCTTTGAACTTTGACACGTTTGTGTACACAAGCCATGTTGTAGTAACCAATTGAGGTACTTACATCTCCAAACATTTTAGACTGGTACAGCCAGCCAGTGTATTTGACCTCTACAGAATCCCCAGTGACCACTGCATCCCCCTTGCCTACTGTAAGGTCCTGTTGTATAACACTGGTAGTGACCCCACCGCCTGAATTTAACTTTGCAAGAGCAACCTACGGAGAGAAGAAAATGTTGAGAAAAGAAGACAATCTCTCAATCCATTGAGTAATAAGTCAGCAGACAAACAAACAAGCAAAATAAAAATTTGCAATAGCTTTTAAACTGGTATATTCACACCAAACTGAAAAAAAAACAAAGAAAGAAAATGTCCTTGTCAGCTGGGGAAGATACTACTACCACTTCTACTACAACCACTGCTACCACTACTACTACTAGTGCTGCTACTACTACTACTACTACTACTACTTCTACTACTACTACCATTACTACTACTACTAGTACTGCTACCGCTCCTACTACTACTACTACTGCTACTACTACTATAACTGCTGTTATTACTACTGCTACTACTGTTACTACTACTACTGCTGCTACTACTACTACCACTACGACTACCACTACTACTACTACTACTAATACTACTACTACCATTACTACCACCACTACTACTACTTCTGCTACTACAAATACTGATGCTACTACTACTTTTACAGGGATAGCAAAACTTACTTGATGGGGAAGCTCTTTTAAAAATTGCAGAGTAAATGTGGAAAGTATATAGGTTTTATCACTTAAAAAGTGTTACAAAGCTGTTATTTTTTTTCTTTCTTTTTTTCCCTCTTTGGGGAGTGAAACTACTCATTAAGCCTATTAAGGTTTTTTAGACATCCTCCCTTTCTCTTTGTACATTTAGAATTAGATTTATTGTATAAAAGCATACATATTTAACCTACAATGAATGTTTATTGAGAAACTAAATTCAATAAAAAAATGAAATACATGAAAGTGATTATTGTGTTCAACAGTGACCTAGAAAATACAAAACTGCATGGTTGAGAACATTAAACTTGAGCAGAATACTCTGAATGCAACTTTACATATTTGAAATGAATTTCCAAAACAAAAAACAAAATATCTTATTCTTTTTTGTGAACCACACAAACCATCCTCTAGGATAGATCATCCCATTTTGAAACTCCCATAATTTACAAATCATGACTTTGAAAATTGTCATTTGTATTGTATTTAACTGCCTAATAACATAAAATCTTGCTAAATTTTTTCTTCTACTTACAAATATTCCTCATATATTTGTCCTTTTACTTCTTTATATCTCTATCCAGACTCCACATTGAAGCATGCATTTACTATTTGCCCTAACTGAGCAAAGATTCTAAATCCGAAATTTCTTGAAAAACTCTTTTTAAAAACTTTTTTATCTACAGAGTTTACACAGGCAGATTAGCTTACTATAAGGAAGACTGCAACCATATTTGTTCCCTCTAATTGACATTTCCTGTGAAGTATGTGAGTACAGGTCGTGGTGGACAATGGCTGCTACTAACCTAGCAATAGCCGCGGTTACAGAAGGACTGGCCTGATCCTGTTCAAACTTTGTTGCATATCTCAATGCAAAGGTCAAATTCTGATCAGCGTGTCAAAGTTTGTTCAAGTTTTATATAATATACAAGACAACAGTGCTTTGATTTGTCTCTAATTAATGAAGCATTTGCAGAAACAACTCTGGTATTAGCATAATAAATTTTCCATGCGGTTTTATCAGAGTACTCTGAAGTACTAAATTCTTTGAATAAGCTGACAAAATTTCAGTTAACAAGTAAATCTCTTATTGTTTTATTTTATTGTAAAACCTGAGAAAGTAGCATCCAATGAAGAGCAAACTTGAAGAACACTCTAGCAGTACTTAAATGAAACGGACAATCCTTTATTTCATGTGATAATGCAACAAGAAAAGTTTTGCAAGAGATAAAAGAAATCCTATTACAGAAACAGGAAAGAAACAGCCACTGAACCAATAACAAGGGGTCAATGGCAGCACACTGCTGAAAATACTACCAACTTGTTTAACGGGTGTGAAGACTCGCGCAAAAAGAAACGTCTAATGCTGGTAATCTGACCTAGTTTTGAATGAGGTGTAACAGAAGTGTTAGACACCACCATCGATCCCAGAAAATACACACAGCTTGCTACCATCGGTAATTAGACACTAGTGTACAGTCAGTACATACAGCTGCGGTCAATACCCACAGCCAGTGTACAAATGATACAGCGATGGACATCTCAGGTCCAGCTAAAGATAAAAAGGTATCACATTTCATTACTGTCTGCATTTTGTAGCGACAAGAGAAAAACTTCACTTGCAAGTAACGGAAAGTTAACTTTTTCAGAGCGCGGCACGCGGTTTGGGGCGAGTCTTCAATGCCTTTAAGCCAGGAAGATGAGAAGGATACAGACGGATAAGTAAGAGAGGAAAGGTAAAGTTACAAACCTGCTTTGCAAAGTCCATTGCATTTTGTTCCGATTCAAACATGATTGACCAATTCTGTCTTTGTTCGTCGTAAAACGTCGCATAATTGTTTGGTTGAATCTGTGAAGGTATACAAAAGATTGTTGATAAATTATATCATTGAATATAATATTTTAACTGATCATCATCATAAATTACATGACCTAGACATTGCTGTTGTTTGTACTCTTAATCTCCTCTCCCATCCTCCCTCCTCCCCGGCTCCTCCCCGCCCCCCCTCCCCCATTATCACATATCCTCTCATAATACAAGTTGGCTGCTAAGATAAACTGATTGAGCATTTATCGGAGCATTGTATCAAATATTTGTTTTTTTTACAAACATTTTGCATTTAGAGGTGTGACTGTGATGACACTTAAAAGTAGTACTGTACATCAATACCTTACATATGACAAACTAATGATCAGCTCCTTTGCAAGACAAAGAGTCACAGCATTTGAGAATGCACAACTTAAAAGCCTACAACTTTACTAGGTAGGTGGATATACACAACTTTACTATGTAGTTGAATATGCAGAACTTTACTATGTAGTTAACTATGCACAACTTTGATATGTAGTTGACTACATACAACTTTACTATGTAGTTGAATATGTGGAACTTTGATATGTAGTTAACTATGCACAACTTTGATATGGAGTTGACTACATACAACTTTACTATGCAGATGTCTAAGCACAACTTTACGGTGTACTAATTGACTATGCACAACTTTGCTACGTAGTTGACTAAGCACAACTTTGCTATGTAGTTGAATATGCACAACTTTACTATGTAGTTGACTACATACAACTCTGTAGTTGACTATGCAAACTTTACTTTATAGTTGACTATGCACAACTTTACTATGTTGTTGACTATGAACAACTTGACTATGCAGTTGAATATACAAGAGTTTACTATGTAGTTGACTTCATACAACGTTCCTATATTCAACAGGGATGGGGTTGCAGACTAAAAGTTTTGAAATGTGAATTCATATATAAACAGGAGTTCAATTTCCAGTGCCTTCGTAGTTTTCTGCATGACTGATAAAGGCTTTTCCTTAAAAAAAAGCAATTAGGTAACAAAAAAAGTTAGTTTTCAATTCCTAGTGACCTCACATAAAGCAATAATAGAAGCATACTGTAAATGATTCGCCGGAAAATCTTCGACTTTTTCTCATCACTTTGCAAAATTTCTATATAAGTCATCTGTACAACAATTAATTGTGTACATTATTTGTAACAGTGATTCATGGTAACTACCTACCGTACCTTGATATTAAAGGCATGACTTATATCCTGTCGAACAGGTGAAAGAGATGTGAAAAGGAAGTGAACGCTCACCGTAAAGAGAAATTGAGGGGTGAGACGAACATGGGTAACCTGCTGCATCTTGCTGATGTATAGTAGTATCTTATACTGTGTCAACAAGGACGGAAAAAAAAAATGAAAATACATTTGAACATTTGAAAGAAGTATCAACAAAGATTCCTTAGGGGCATTACAGACAGCAGGTAGAATAAAGTGGTTGTCGTTGTTTTGGAGGTTAATGAGTGACAGAATAGAAAGTCAATAAGGAATCTGTAGAGACTTCTTTTACAATAACATATAACACAAGTTAGATTTTGAATGATGTATGAGTGATTATGATGCAGTCGATGAGGTCAGAGTGGCGGGAGGCTTGGAGGTTAAAAGTGATGTGTTACTAAAGTATGGTGTCACTATTAATGTGTATTGACACCTCAAAAGCCAAATGAAACTAAATAATGTGAAAGAATATAAACATCACATTACAACAACCACCTACAGTAGGGTAGTTTAAAGATAGTCCTACATAGAGTGGGGAATTCTGTGTTTAAATTCCAATGGACGTTCCCATGTTTTTATCTTTTATAAAGATTCAAGATATTGATAGATAAAGCTGTCACAGTTTTGACCAAAAAAGAACTTAAAAGGAAAGAGGTATGATGCAAAATGTCCTTCATATGCTACTCAGATAGATCAATAAATAAGATTGCCATTAAAAAAACAGAAACCAAAAATTGTCCTCTCCTCTCCACAAAAATGTACAGCATCCATTTTACTCACTTCAAGAAGGGAATAAATTTACCATCCACATTTCGTGTAACCATTTTCAGTATCACAAACTTTGCTTCTCAAAAACCACCGAAAATAGTATGATTCTGTATTTAGTAAATGCTGTATTTGTGTAGTTATTTGCCCATTTTGCCATGCGATAAAGGGATGAATTATTCCCTGCTAGAGCAAATCTATTAATATAATGCACAGAACAATATATGATGGTTTGTGCTTTGTGTCTTTGAATGCAAAGGACCCATTACGGAAGTAAACAGCAAGCCTGAAAATGCTACTAAGAGAAATTACTCAGCTACTCAGTTATATACTCCTCACACCATACACGCAAAGTATATTCCTTTTGCCCGCCGCACGTACAACTTATGCCTATCCTGACATATGTCACTTGCATATGATATCCACTTCCTGTTCTCGGCCATCCTTCACATTGAATTAAGATGAATCCTCCGGCTGAGCATTTACGGTAGCTTCCTATGGTTATGTATTGCTTAATTAAAAGCTTTAACCGGACAGTGTAATGCTCAATATCCCTAAAATTCAAACCTTCTTTTTGCTTGGTGGCCCCAATTTTCATCTGCATCATGTCAACGATACAGTGGCAGCTGTTATGACCTAATGGAATGGGGTTCACTGGATGGGGGTCCTCCTCTCCTTTGAGAAATTGTATGATAATAAATAATTGGGGGGGGGGGAGAGAAATGATTGCATTTGATATATCTGATGAATACTAACAGCAATAAAGAGATACTTACATCACTTGCAGAATGGTTACCAAGTATGGCTGCTCCAAGTTTGCCATGTTTGATGTACGTTCCATTAGAGCTATAGGAGGAAATTATAAAATGAGAAGAAAATATGTAAAACATAGAGAGAATATGTTACCTTCACTGTTTTAATAGATTTTTTATTTATGAGAGCTCTGTGACTTCAAGGTACCTGCTTGTCTCTCACAAACATATACTGTTTCTCACCAAACATATTCTTGAAAATATTTTCACCAAAAGACAGAACTGGCAGGTTGTAGATGTCACCAATTAACAACAGCTACCTTTTTCAGCCCTGACTCTAACATGACAAGTAGACTAGGTAACTGTGCTAAGAAATAGTGGTAGGGCCAAGCTCCTGGTACTCAAAGTGGGGGCAACAATCCATTTTAGGGTTGTTCACATTTTTGGAGGGTTGCCAAAAAGTTAAGAAGAGCAAAGAAATTACCAATATTTGCGGAAAAATCTTGAACATAAATTACTAACCCTAACCCAAAATTCCAAAACCGAATTGAATCAAAAAGAAATCCAAGGCTCAAAACATACGTCTTAACATTTTGAGTGGTAGAATGAGAAGGGAGAGCACCAACTGGGAGGGGTCTGGACATAGAGAGCACACAGTGTTAAAAGGTTAACAGTTCACTCTAGACACTGTAGAACGAGAGTGCTGAAGTTGTGAAGAGACAGGTAAGCCAGGAGTGAAGTAAATCTATTACACCACTTTACAATTAATCAACCTTAAATCAGAGCTAAGACCCCTAAGGGGGAGAGAGGTGTTAGACACTGAGAGAATTAAAACATCTTACTATGGAAATCACAATAAATGTCTCAGAAAAGAGCCTGAAAGCAGACAGTGTAATGAAGGTCAAAGCTGGATCTAAGGTGACTAGTTTTGGTTTTTAAACCAGACTTTTAGTGATTCTGTACTTGTACTTTATTTCTAGCAGATAACTGCCAGTGCCTTCACTGGACCTCAAGGATTTGCGATCATACTTGTAGTACACAGGAACTTTGGAGATCTAGAATACACCACTAGTGTTAGATTGAGTGCAGGTACTTGTGCTGAGAGCCTTTTACTGCACTTTTCCTCATAACAGGGAAAACTTCTACTTGTAGTCAGGTTCATACTGTTGTACTCATACTTGTGTTCTTACAACATACATAATAACTGCAATATTACACATCACTCTTTGTAAGTATAGTACTGCTGTTAATACATATATAGAATACCATCTTATACGTACAATCTATATGCATGGACTGCGACAGCTAGTAACAGAGACGATTTGTTCCCACCAACTGAAGAATCTACGAAACAAAAAATAAAGATAAATATTATGAAGTTGCAACCACATGTTCAAAACCTGCCTGAACTAGATGTCAAACAGTTTCTCCATACCTTTCCTGTTCAGCTAAAGTAGTTTACGTAGATAGAATAGTATATATCTATTGGAAATAGGCATTCAATTGAGAAAGGAAATTGAAAAAAAAAAAATTATTAGTATATTACACTTTCTTTATGAAACTACCTTTCCCTTTAACCAGTATAGCTATTCCAACATTGTGATGTACCTTGTCTTTAGTAATGGGCTTATATGAGCAATACTATAGAGAGCAGCAACAGTGAAGCATAAAGTCATTAAAAGGGCTCTCAATCTTTCATGCTCACTATTTAGATTTATCAAACATCACAGAAATTAAACATCTTAAATAGGAAGGATACATTTCCATTTACATTTCAAAGATTTTCTTATAACAACAAACCTCTTTTTTTAATTAATATGGACAAAAGAAATTTTGTATATTGAATCATACCACGAAACATACTTATACACATGTATGAAGTATGAACCCCAGTCAATTTCATATCATCCACAAATCTGTCGTGTACAAGAAAGACATACATGTGCAATATGTAACCTGTATGATCATTGTTTAGGATGAAAACTTATCACATGTAACAGATACAATGCCTCATTCGGAGGAATATACTACTGAATATCAATTAAGGAAGATATACCATCACCATTTTGCTGAATTCCTTTTTTAATGAATCCATATCTTTGATCATCCACTCAAGGACTGACCTTCATCTGTGGACAAAGAGGTTGCTCACTAGACAGAGGTCTACGAGCAAATTGAAGTAAAAAGGTGCGTGTGGGAGGGGTACACCTCTTCAATAGAGCAACGATTGTTCCTTGCATGATGATATCACTGAAGACAACTGAATACCTGTTAAGAGTTACTACATTTTGTACCCAACCAATCTGGGCAACTTTCTAATGATTTTGCTTCTTAGATATAATACATATATCTTATGATTGACATTAAATATTACCAACCTTTTCCACTCTTCTTTGGTTGTTTGGGTGCTGTGAAGGTCAGTGATTCGTTTCCTCCTTGGTTGTTGGCCTTGTCCATCCCAAAGAGGGAGCTAAGCTTCGACCTATAAAGAAACCAAAAAAAAAAGAAAAATGTAGAATTGTCAACAATGTTTCACTTTGTTATGGTGATTTCACTTTGTTAATTTCACTTTGCAAATTTCACTTTGTTATGTTTCCTAATGATGGATCAATGTTACTGAATAAATGGCATGAGTGTAGTGGGAGGAGGGAGAGGGGAGAGGGGGGGGTGGTGGGAGGGGGAGGATGGGAATAATGAGAGGCAATGGCATTTATTCATATGACCAGGGAATTGCCACAACCTCAGAAGAGGCCATATTAGAACATTTCGTCTTTAAACTTTCACTGGTAATCTTGGAAAATGTGTATGCATATAATATGTATATAATTGGTGCCTTATAAGTGTTTGGTATTATTATATGTGTTGCAAACACTATCTGCAGAGTAGCAGTGTGTACCATGATCCTAAGTGGTCACCCTATTAGAGACCAACAGTTATATTGAACCATTGCCAATGACATTCCTTTCTTGACCAAACAAGAATCGGTCAGGTTTTGAATAGTTTAGCAAAGCGCCTTGGTCAGGAAGCCAACAGAAGCTCATTTGACGACCTATCCACGTGATGACCTGATGAAAACTTTCACTGAGTCTCCGTTTCGAGGAGAGTTCGAAGAATAAAGAGGCAGACATGTCATAGAAGTTTACACCCATTCCTGCCCCCATGACCACTATTTATTGTCCCAATCTGAGTCACTGTGGGGTATACACTCTAACCACTACATAACACCTTCACCCAAACAATAACAAGTTAAACGTAGAAAGTTGGAAGAGCAAACAAGGTGTCACTGATGTGAATTTGCATGTAGTGACAACAGAGCCTGCAAAGAGATACCAACATATCCATCCATTAGCATTACTTTACGTATCCAAGTAGCCACTTGTGTGGTGATCATTCTATATTTGACAAGAATTCCTACTGCATACTGTAAATCACATGCCTATGAGGAAAGCTTCCTCCTTCCTTCCCTTTTGTCTGTCATACAAACTAAGGCCTACTGTGTTTGAGATTAACGACAAGTTTTAATGAAGTGATAATTAAAAATTTCAAATCCTTAATTGGAGGCATTTTTTTGGGGTGGGGGGGGGGTGAATGGGATGGTTCACGTTGTTAGAATCTTTCATATTAAAGCTGTTTGCAAAATGTTACCTCCGACAGTTAAAGACAATTTCGATGTTGCATGTTAAATTGTGGGTATTGTAAGCAATTAGTTGTAATGTGACTTAATAACAACTACAAAAATTAATATAGAAACACTACAGACAATACTGTCAACTCCATGAGTGCAGTAAGTTAGTTTTCAGTCACAGTCTAGAAAATGAATTATTCAGCTTGTTTGAAACCACACAAAAGTCAATAGAAACACAAAATATGTAAATAAAATAGCCTCAAATGACCTGAATCACCACATGCTCTCCCCCAATCTGTCCAGGATAAATGGTTTTCTATTTTACCCTAGGGTGCTCAGATTAGAGAACATTTTCAGAAAGTTAAAAAAAAAGAATGGACCAACACAAAAAAGTAGGCCTGGACTAAGGTGACTGTCTTCATCATCGAATTGGACTATTAAACCAAACATTCCATGTACATACTGCAGAACATTATTCAGTCACTCACTAAGTTGCCATCTATGGAGTAGTTTGTCAATGGTTGGCCTTCCTTGCATTTGCAGAGACTTTGGTCAATTTGATGTGTATAAGTCCAGTGTATCAATAGTGCTGTCATTAATATTAAGGCATGTGAAACATACACTAATTATTGTAGTACTAAAGAAATAAATTCCTAATCAGATTGTTTTTCAGATAGTAAACAAAGACAACAACACATTTGCATGTGCACATATATCTATATGTTATACTCAGAGACAAATACTATTAGGGTGGCCAAAGTTGCCTACTGCAGTTTGGCTAGAACTAAGTCACACTGACAATCCAACTCACGACACCATAAACTTACAAATTCTACAGTACTGACAGCTTAGCAGAGAGCTTAACCTGAAGGAAGGGGTAGTTGATGTACACTTTCCTGTGGGGTTTAGGTCTCACCGGTATGTACAAGTGATTCTATGATATTTTGCCCTCTATATTAACAACCCTTTACATCAGCACATATGTCCGGCATCATTTCGGAAAGTTAATTTTTTAATGCCAAATAATCTAGGTCACTTAATCAAACGAGGATATTGCCTTTGAATTTTGAATTTATCGAGAATATCAATGTAGTCAGTAGTAGTTGTCAATACATTGTCATGTAGTGTGCAGTGTATAGACGTAGTAAATTAGTATTAATATAGTATACATAACCATACTACATATGTTATGTAAAATTTTACTAAATAGGTATTATACAGCTACAGTGTTACCCGTCATGTGAAATATTACCTTACAGGTATCAACTGCCAGTGTAACATGTCATGTAAAATATTACCTTACAGGCATTATACAGTTACAGTGTAATACACGTCATGTGAAATATTACTCTCTTTCAAACTCTGCCTCGGAGACTTGGTCACACAATAACCAACCTCCTTACTAGTCCAAAATACCAACTGTATGCTAATAAACTTTATATCCCTATTACCTGTATTAAAGGAAACAGTACATGTCATGATAATACTTTGCCCTGTATCTACTGTATTGTCATGTTCAGCTCACGATATTGACTTGATATGTACCATATAGTACTGTATTATCATACATAGCTTTGAACTGTATAATCATGCATAGTATGTACTATAAATTATGTGCAGTATTGCATTGTCATTGTCATGTAAAGTAATGTATCGACTTGATATAGTTTGTCAAACCCATACATAGGATAGTACTATATAATTATGTGCAACTTGGTTACTTTTGTCATTTTTAGTACTGTATTGACTACTGTAGATATGTAGTTTGTCAAACCCATACATAGCATAGTACTGTATAATTATGTTCAGTATTGTATTGTCATGTAAAGTACTCTGTCATGTGCAGCACTTATCGGATTGTCATCAGGGAAATAACTTGGTGTTTATTGTTGGGTACATACATGTAGCAATTTCGATTTT
>KN883825.1:175648-187025 GCA_000934455.1 Apostichopus parvimensis
AGACTACCATCTTCATGATTAACTCCTTGGTTTTTTATCCATCTGATACGAGTACTGCTCATACATGTCAAAGTGACTGACAACCAAAGCTATTGCTTAACTACTAAGGCGGATCAAACCAAACCTAATATCTGTACCCTGATGAGGGCCACAGGCTGAAGCAAAATCAACCTAATGTTAGCACACTTAGTGTTACTTGATATAATTTTTTACCCTCAACTGTTTCCATTTACTTTAATATTACAAAATATGCAAGGTGTGGATTGATGATGACTTAAAACTCAAGTCGAATGAGTAGTGAATATGAAAATATTTAAAGCAGCTGTGTTTTCTTCACTTTTTAAATTATTACAATCTTGTTACTTTTTTGGGACAAATATCATTTGATATTTTCAGATATTTTCATATCTGAACGACCTCCGGTTCCAATGTGTCCAGAGAATCCAGGTAGGCCCGTAGCCAGGCTGGGACTCAGGAGGGCCGTGCCTCCCCATTGCAGACTACTTTGTAACTCCCTCCCCCCCCCCCCCCCCCCCACCGAATCTAAGTCACTATCACATGTAAAAAAAACAAGTTACAAAACATAACTATTGTCCCCTCCTTAAATTATTGGTGCCCCTCCATAAACTGTTGGTACCCCTCTAACTTAAGAACTCATCATTATTTAGGTTTTTACTGTAAGACTTATCGAACCTTCAATCAGATCTGATTCTTCTGAAATCCAACATCTATTGCAATGTTCCACGTCACACTAACTATGAAATAACTTTCTTCCTTCCAAAATCACTTCACGATACAGACAATTTTCGTCTCTGGCTTTTTTGGCAAATTAGACTGGACATTGATATATCTCTTAATTGAACATTTGCAGCTATAAAGTCATATGTGGCCGTGCCCGTTTCCGCTGGTGAGAAGACTTCTTGACGTATGGGAACATTTGTTTGAACTCTACGACCATATCTAACGAACAGTGTTTATAACGTCACACATTTCATGTGGCAGGAGAAGGTATATTGCAAAACCCAACCAGCTGCCTTTTATATATCTGCTCTTGTCCTGGTAGTACTTGCCAACCACCGATGGCTGTTTGTTGTTTAATCTTTCACCATGTCTTCTATTTCAGACGGACGAGTAAGTACTACCATATCACAAAGCAGGTTGACTTTCTGGGTTGTAATTAGGATCTAAATAGTTGTATGGACCCCGTTGCTGTTGGAAACTGGTATAGTCATTATCCACGTACATTGCCTCCATTTTGAAACGAATCGGCTCCAGGTGGTGCGATCCCGAATGAACAATTGATTTATAATCATCTCTGCCAAACAAAGAGATGAGATCATTATAATGCTAGCAAACAATAAACTGGATTATACATGAGGCAATAAAAGAGCAAAGGAGAGGGCCTAAAATAAAATAAAAAATTATTGTTAAGATTACAAGTCCTGTTTGTTTTTCTGAGCTACTTGTGCATTCTATCAAGCCACTGGTAGCATGGGCAATACCTATTCTGAGGATAATTCTAATGAGTGGTATGCTTTTTATTTCATGGAATTTCTTAAATCTTACATCTTGGACCATTTGCATAATCTTTTCTTTGCAAATACAAAACTTAACATTTCACAGCTCACCCGACTAGTTTGCGTAGTTTTACTTTAAACTGCTTTATGAAAAGGCCGCTCAGCAAATTGAATCTGATGTACTTGAAAATTTACCTTACAAGTTAGTAAACACAATGTTAGTTGAAGACTTACTTATCCATACACTTCTGACAGAGGTCAGTAGAGGTACTACTGGGGCAGTCACCACAGTGCCACCTCGTACCTACGATGGGCTCGATGCCACAGCCGTCACACTGAAACCCTGAGTGAGTCATCTGAGACTAACAGACACAGAGAATGGAAGAATATTTTAGCAAGAATTATCAACATTCTGGACTGTCCAAAAGCAGAGGTGTTAGTGATTAACATATGTTTAACTGGCACAATGGCTCTCTTGCTTCTTGACTTATATAATTTATGTCAAAGTAATTTTGCCAGATTGCTAATATCAGGGCTGCTTTGTAAAGGTTTCACGACGTTATAAGCAGAGAAAATTTCTCGTTGGAAAACCAAAACTACTACAGAGGTGACCTTAGGGAGAAACCAGTTCATCAAGTACCAATAATCCTGTTGTACCTGCAATTTTGCTTTTGTATAGCCGGTAAAAGAAATACCAGATTGTGGCAGGTACGACCATTAAACATTCCCAGAAATATTATGTATAATATAAAGATGATTGTTGTACCTTGACCACTAGAGTGACCAGAGCAACATGTTAGCTCATTTGAGAACAATGATAACGGATCAACATAAATACACATCAAGCAGTTCTCTTTCCACAAGCATTTAAGAGAATTTTGTCGATCCCTGCTCCTTCCCACAGGACTATAGCATAAACACACCTATATAACAAACAAATCACAGGCACATTTAGTTTTGTTTTACCCGAGCTGGCTGGGAGGAATCTGGGGAGAAATCATCATGATTGGGGAGAGAGAGAGTGGCAGCACCACAACTGCAAAAGAGTTTAAACCTTAGTATCCTGTTCTATCCTACTAGTGGTGGTGTTTGCACTAAGTATGGTACATATTAAACTTTAATATTGCATCAACACATAGTACAGCATGATTTTACCTGACTCCTTGTGGTACATATTAAACTTTAATATTGCATCAACACATAGTACAGTATTATTTGACCTGACTCCTTCATTCATTTCATATGATGAAATCAATACTTACATCAAACCATAAAACCATAAACCACTTACTTGCTGTCTAAGTTTCTCTCTTTTCATCTGTCGCAGCTTTCTAAGTTCCCTGTATTCCTCAGAATCTTGCATTTCGGGTGAAATACTCTCATCGTCCTGGAATTTAAACGACACAAGGTAAAAAGCTAGTCATAGATTCTAGTCCGAAATGACTCCAGTTTACTATCAACCTACCACCCGCCCCCAAACTCCCACCCTGTTGTAAACTGTATTGACCAGCTATACCCGGGCAAGCAATAAATACCTTACTTGGGATCATGCAATGTAAAATTCAAAATGGCTACTAGTTTCACTTCAAAGTATCACAGTATACTAACCGAGGGATCATCGTCTAGGTACGGGTCCACATCCATGGAATCCCAGCTGTCATTATCGTTCATGTAGACTGGCGGTAAGACTGACTGGAGGAAGGTTGATGGCATCGGTCTCATGAACGGGTAAGTGCGCCGATTCTGCCAAGGAAAGTATGGATGAAGGGATTACACTCTGTACTAACAGGGGGTGTTCAATATTACTACTTGATACCAGGGGAATATTATTCAATTTACAAAGTGTTGGCCAAAAAAAACAAAAAAAAGAGCTTGAAGTCGAGCAAGTCTTTTCATTCCTAGATATCTACTCAAGCAGATGGAAAGTGGGTACCTTCAGTACACCTTTTGCTCAGTTCCTATGAATGAAGTACAGAATATGCCCTTGCTTCCTATAATCAATGCATTCTATAAATTTGATCATGATATACTTTCATGCACATTAACTGATATTTTTTTTACTTATTTTTGTCTTTGAAATTCTATCAAAACATTTTTTATGTGCTTACATTAACTTTTGTGCATAATTCACAACAGACTTCTCAGGTAAATTCACATATTTAGGGTTGTTTGAAGTAATTGCTTGCTACACTTAAATCAAAAAGTGAAACCGACCATAACGGCTAACGGCAAGAGGCAATTTGATACAAATAAAGGAAAACAGAGGAACTCTTACCTTTTTGGTTCCTGGCACATGCACAGAGTGAGGTAGTCGGCCTGGCACTGGAAGCCCAGCTCTAGTCAATTTGATAAAATATTTTTGCACTCTGCTAGCCACCTGGAGAGAACAACAACATTTAATCAGTCGGAAATCTGACAACTCAACATAACGGGCATTAAACCTTGTAGAAGTATGTCCAGATCTTCTTCTAAACTATTCAGAATCACATTTAAAATGGCAACAAATGATGCAAGTTATACTGACATCTAATTTACCTTCCAAATTAAATGTCTCTTTCTCTTTCCTTGACTATATTCAGAAGGTTATATAAACAATTTGAACAGTTACTTTTGAATCAGTTCACAGATTTCATTCTAAAGGAACATGCTTCCATTTTTGTAAAAGCTAAAATTCCAGATACCTTTCCATACACAGTTGTCAACTGGTTTAATAATAATAATTTTAATAATTAGTCTTATACAGCATAGAATCCAACCTAAAGGTTGTTCAATGCGCTTTACAGATGTGTGTAGCCTTTTGAAAATAAGTAAGTTTTAATAGCACATTTGAATTGTTCAAGTGAATCAATTTTCCGCACATGGACTGGCAGCGAATTCCATAAGTGCGGGGCGGAATACCAGAAGCTGCGATTACCAAAGGTTCTCGTGCGTGTCACAGGAACAGTAAGTTGATAGAGGTATTGGGAACGAGTAGGTCTATCCGTTAATAATAACGGCCGAATGTCTCTGACTCAGAACCGACTCAAACAGAAATGAATAGGGGTGAGAGGGCTGGATTAGAACTCTGGAAAAGTCATTCCCCTTTGGCTGATAAAAAAAAATAAGAGAAAAGAACCTACCTGCAGCGGTGTCCTGTTTCCCAGCTCATTAGCAATCTTTTCCCACCTTCGTGCTTCAACGGCTTCCATTGGAAATTTCACTAGCAAGTCTTCTAACTTTTGCTGTGGAATTTGTGACAAGATTTCATGCAATGTTTTGATACATAAACACTCTGTTTACAATGGTTTGAAATGTTTGTCAAATGTCAATCTTCCCCATGCTCTACATTATTTGTAGCTAGTTATTATTTTGTGATAATACATGAAATACTGCAAGAATTAAAGACTTCTAAATTCATTGATACCAATGCAACAAGTTGAATTCCTACATCTTACTTGAGAGATTTTAAAAGGATTTCTCATAAAATTCATAGAGACAAGAAACACCGACTCCATAACGAGCTGAAGTCACTTCTTCAACAGACTAATTATAATTTGAGAAATAGGACAATCATGCCAAAATTTCGAACTGTACGTTTTAAAATTCTTTCGTTTATAGGGCTGCCATATTTATTGAGGGTGTTGTTCCACAAAACCTACTTTAATTCATTTATTAAGTTTTGATTTATTATTTGTACATACAGTACATGCTATTTTAAGCTTTATAACTCTTAACTGTTTTTCATATCCTATTTATAAATATGTACTTTCATGTATTTATACTGGACTTTTAATAAAACTTGAAACTTGAAAAAAAAAACCTTGTTTTTTACTGTTTAATGCTGGTAAATCAAGTCTAATATTTCTTCTTACCTGCTCATGATTTGTCCAGGGAAGATTAAACGTTTCAGACTTTGACTCTGGTTTTACCTTGGTTGAATTTGTCTGAAAAAACAACATTTTGGAAACATAAATTAAGTAACTACAAACCTGATGGTCTTGTTAACGATTCCTCATCCCTTTAAGATACTCATTGTCAAGATACCTGAATACTGATTTTAAATTTGATAAAATGAACAAAGAAAAAAAGAAAAACCTGAACGAGAATTTGCCCAGTCATACCTGGAGCAATAAGTTGTAAAGTGTAAAAAGTATTTTCACCATGGGAGGTCCTAGTCCTGGGGTAGGCACGGAATCGATCTTGCGAGCAACGGTGAAATTTGGTATTACCAACAAGGTTGGTACAACACTATATAGGAATGTACTGCTTCAGTGACGAAAACTGAAACATTATGTTACATGGGAACTAAAGAGATAAGAAATTTCTACATACTTATTGTCCATATGTCATACTAAAGGTAGACCCACGTATGCACAAAGTCCCAACCCCGGAAGTTTCATGTTTTACTTTCGATCATTCAGTGTTTATATTTCCTTAAAACCTTTGGTCTGATATAATAGGGTTCGGCATGCCGCATCATCAGGGTTTTGAAGACCTTCTCTAGGACAGAAGAAAATTCCCACTTATACACAAAGTCCCAACCCCGGAAGTTTCATGTTTTACCTTTCGATCATTCAGTGTTGATATTATTTTAAAATCTTTGCTCTGATATAGCAGGGTTCGGCATGCCGCATCATCAAGGTTTTGGAGACCTTCTCGAGGACAGAAGAAAAAAATACTTTGACCACATGTATCCTAGTCCATGCTAACGAAGGAAAGATAAAAATTGAACTTCAGAGCAGACAAATTCCTTTCCCAAGATGGTTTCTAGTAACATTAAGGCCAGGGCATAGGCCTAGCCTTACCCCTCACATATAGCATTACTTGTTAATTAATGGCATTACTCGTTAATTAACGCCCTACCCCTGATGTCGATGCTGGCGATGAGGTCGATGCCACATGATTTTCCAACTTCTGGCAAGGCTGATTTGCACCTTTCTTGCAGCAAAGGCAGTTTTGGTGATTGTTGACTGTAGTGGAAGAAAGTTCACAAAGAGATCAATTTTTACCGTTTTTCATTGAAAGATTTGATTTATTCATTGCTTTATGGATTGACACATTAATTGACTGATTGATTGATTGATTCAATCATTTCATTCACTTTCTGTGCCTGATTAAAACAAAATAAAGATTACCTCTCATTTATGCCAGTAATCGACACACAGACACACATACTAACTTCCATTACTACGTCCAGTGGATTTTGTTGACGAAACTCACCCGATGCTGAATTGCTGGGTCTGGTTTTAATTTTCTGGTTTGCAACTGTTAGGAGCAACTCTGAGTTCTCTGGTTTACCCAGGTATGCCTCCCAATTAACCTCAGGAAGAGGAACAACTCGCTGAGAGACTGGCAAATGTAAGTCTACCTATAGGTTTAGAAAAGATGAACAAGTGTCAGAGTAATTCCCCTCTGCAGAGAGTTAATCCTTGAAGGAAAAAGTATTCCCTTAAAAGAGCTAGTTCCATTCATTGGTACTGTTATTACACAACTCTTGCTTCAAATATATTAAACTTCACTCCTTTTTCACTATACATACAATACTATAAACAATATCAAGAATTTCCTTGCTTTGAAATGGTAAGGAGTTGGAAAATCCAGACCAGTGAAGAAACTTCCAGCCTCCGTCGGGATTAGAACCTGGGCCTCCTGCAGTATATGCGGATACCCTAACCAACCCAGCCATGGACACTGATTGTCTGTCCAGAGGTTCGAAACTAGTAAGGAAGGTTGTGTAATCCACTGCAGGCTTTTGCCACCTGTATCGAACAATACTAGTTCTGTTTTTGGTGACATATTTTGCCTTACTCTAGAGATTAATCACAATGCTAACCAACTAAAGTGATTTGTGAATCCTAAGGCGGGATCTCCAAAGAGATACTTTGATCAGACTTTAGTTAAATGAAATAGAAATAAATGACCAAGGCAAATGCATATATATTTGAATATATATATATATATATATACATGTATATATGTACTATGATACAACAATAAAATCATCATTTACTTACATTATGCTGTATTTTATTTACAAAACTGATGGGATTTGAGAGGGCCTGTTTTTGTTTATTCACCAAACTTTCAAGATCTTGGGTTGCCTGTTTCCTTTGAGCCTCAAGAGTGGTCAATGTCCGTAGCAACATTCGATAGCTGAGTGGAAGAGTAAGAAAAAAGTAAAGGTAAACTATTAACAGACAGTCAGAAATGGAACTAAGGAACCATCTTCTTTATCCTTTTGTAGCTTAATACTATACCAGATGCCGTTTTCAGGAATTAGTCGCTTCTTCTGTAGTTTAAATCTTCTATAAACATTCAATGACAAACAAGAATTTAAAAATAGAATTAAGTATATGCAAAATGCAATTTGGTATATATATGCAAAATGCGATTAGGTATATGCAAAATTCATGCAATTGAGCATACGCATATGCAAAATGACCACTACCTAGATACAGGATTGCAGAACATCTACACAAATTTGACATGAATGGAAAGTGGAAAACAATTGTTAAAACTAATAAAACTTGAGTGGAAATGAAAACCAAAGACACTGGAGCAGGAATGCCAGAAAATGTTACTTTTCAAAACTTGTGATTTAATTTCGAGACTCACTCTTTATTCCCCTTAAGGGCCAAGTGGTCCGATTCAAAGAAGAATGGTTCTCCTTCATTTACTTCTTGACTCCATTCGGAGGCCTCGTAGCCCACATCGCTCGACGTTAGTTGCTGCTTCAGGCTTTCGACTTTGCTATCTACCAACGACATCCCAGGATCGATCATTCCTTCATTAGTTCGCAGTATTTCCGGTCTTAGACTATCTTCTACAGAGGGTCCAGCCAGATGTCTTTCCTTACCTAGTAATGTTGCACTGGTGTCTTCTGAATTTGAGTTCGCAAACAATTCCTCTGAAGTTGAATCTCTGTGACTTGTTGATGCGCTATCAGTTCTATCCGTGGTAATTTCAGCACTTGCAGCAGCTATGAGATCTGATTGTTTTAATTCAGCACATGGAACATTATTAACTCCTTTGGATATCTCCTGTGGTGGAGTTGGAGGCTTGCTCTCTTGCCTACAAGATGCCAAAACAGGCATCTCTTCTTTCTTTGCTCTGTTTGCCTTTGATGTGATAAGTTCGCTCTGACCCACTGCCAGAGTTTGGCTTGCATTGGAAGGGGAATCTGACGTTACCTGACCCTCTGTCTTACTTGATAATTTACTTTCTTTCGTAGGCACATCGGCAACCAAATTATGCTCCTTTGAAAGCTCTTTAACTGTTGTTCTGTTCTGTTCTATTGTTATTTGTTTCCCTGAGTTTGCTGATGAACCACCCTCTATTAAAGACGTTCCGGATTGATATTTCAAACTATTATCAAACTCTGTCGTTAAATTTCGTGAGGATGATCGATGCCGCTTCCTCTTCTGGTCGGAAGCAACGTCTTCTTTGCCATTACCTGTCTCGACATCGCTTTCTTTCGATAGTTTTCGTTTGCTAGTCTCCTGTATATCGTCTTTGGAATCTGCTTGCATAGTCGTTGCCAGTGGGTTTAATGATTTGTTGGCAGATGGTAGAACATCTTGTGGTTCTTCTCCGGGAATGCCCTTCCTCTGACTACTCACCCTCCGCGATAAGGACATCTTTTCTTTCACTGCAACATTTCCTGAGAGGGACTGACTGTAGGGCTCATTAAATATAGCACAACCCTTAGAGCTGATATCCATTTTTCCAGCTTTTAGGGTAATGTTATCTCTATTAGTGTTATTGCTTGCTAACTCTGAGGGCTCGTCTGGTACGTGTAGATCAACACCAAAGTTTGGCAAAGTAGGAGGGGGACTTTTATTGGTTTTGTTAGGTAACAATTGCTGCAGATCATTCTGAATGTCAGCAGTAAGTTCATCACATTTGGTCTCATCACTATTTGAATGCTTTAATGATAAATTATTGTCTGAATTTTGTGTAGTTCTTTCGGTTACCGATAAAGCAGATGTACTTGGTTTCAAAAGTACACTATCCCGGTTGCTATCCGCACTGTGGTCTGTCGTTTTAAGACTTTCCTTTGACCTGAGTTTGTCTGTCGTACTTTTAGAGGCTCTTTTTGGTATTTGAACACCACTCGAAGAGAAACTGACATTTGTTTGCTTTTTCTCAACGTGTGCTTGTGTGCCATCTTTTGCTGTGCTGGTTTCAGCATTAGTGTTAAGTTTACTTCCCTTTGCACCCCTGGGGGAGGTATCTCCGACCCAGAGATCCGATCCACTATGAGATCTTGTTCTGTGTTTGCTACTCCCACTGAGATGTCTCCTTTTACCTATGCTGTCTTTTGATAGCTCCGATTTCTTATCAGTGGAGGAATGCTTGCGGCTTCTCGTCTGTTTTGGAAGATCAGGGATGATTAGGTCATCAGAGGACATTCGAGATCTCATAGATCTCTCTCCCTTTCCGAAGCTAGCAACCATGGCATCTTCTGTGCTCCGTCTTGATGACCTCGTGTGCCTTTTCATTTTCCGGCTTCCATTTCCAAAAATCTGAGGAGTAAAAAGAACGTAACCTAATCTTGGAATCAATATGAGAAATGGTCAAGTGCAGTCCCTGTCAGATATTGCTGTACAATTGAGTTTTCTACAAAATTGAGCTATCTGTGACTTATTTTGTTGCAAATACAGCTTTCACTAGATATGAGACCTAATATCTTTAAACTATATAGTGGGACCTGTTGGTTGCAATAATCCATCAAGCAGGGCCCAAAGTTGTTTTGAAAAGTAGCATGACAATATGCCATACGTAAGCTAGCGGTTTGGGGGTCCAGCAGCATAAATGGGTAAAATTA
Source organism: Apostichopus parvimensis (assembly GCA_000934455.1). Lineage (NCBI taxonomy): Eukaryota > Metazoa > Echinodermata > Holothuroidea > Aspidochirotida > Stichopodidae > Apostichopus > Apostichopus parvimensis. Next base: position 185,972 of record KN883825.1, read on the forward strand.
AAGGGAACATGGGTGCAACTTTGCAGTTGCAACTTTAGGGTAACCGATGGTGCAGTTTCCTCTTGCTTCTTACAATGGGATTAAGGAACAATACAAAAAAAAAAAAAAAATACAAACAGAATACAGAATTAACAGTGACTGCATTAATTAGAGGTGATGTATGTGCATGGCACTTTTTTGATTTCAAACAAGTAAAGAAAGTTTTTGGAGTGACATGAAAAAGTAGCAGTGAATGCACTGTATGAATCTATTGCTTCTAGAATGATTCAATGTATTGAGTACTGTGTGTATTCTGGGGTATTAAACTGTCCAAACTGCTGTTAAAATGACCTATGGAAGTACAAAAAAAGATGGCATTTTGTATCATCCATGGGGTTATTTGATGAGGGTCCTGGCTGCATGCTTCTAAGAACTGAAATACGTCATGGCAAAAGTCATCTGTGTTGTCAATTGTCAAGCGTTTACCATGTTATATCATCAATTGCCACATTTTACAACTCTAATCCATTTCTAGACACTTAACAGTTAGCTTTCGCTGCAGTAACTAATGTATAACAAAAATGTAGCCAAAGGTTCAAAATGTAATTTTAGGTCAGCTATTTTCTTATAAATACATTTTTGGGCCAAACTTCCAAAAGGGTGTTCCTTAGTCCCTTCCAAGTTTATCTGTCTCTCTTGAGGTCACAGAAATTATGACCCAAGTGTAATACTTACTTCACACGCACTCTGAAATCCCACTTCCTACCTGAGGCAAGGAACCCAAACTTTGATCTGCTTTGTTCTTTTTGAAGCGATATTAGTGTTAAAAACATTAGCCGACAGGTCATAACAATTACGTTTACAATTAGGTATATTGCCTAACCAATACATAATAACTGCACAAAATAGTAATAAAACCATAGACTAGTGAGTAGTATAGGCTAGTAATAATAATAAAAATGGCCATTAGGTTATTGATTATGACTAGCTTCGGTATACTTATTTAAAGAAGGTTTTAAGCCTTCCTAGGTTACATATGAAATTCTAGCTCAGACCATGCTGTACTGAACGTATT
>KN883826.1:0-12165 GCA_000934455.1 Apostichopus parvimensis
ACAGGCAGGTTATATAGAAGAACTATAGAGTCAATCTAACAGGCAGGTTATATAGAAGAACTATAGAGTCAATCTAACAGGCAGGTTATATAAACGAACTATAGAGTCAATCTAACAGGCAGGTTATATAGAAGAACTAGAGTCAATCTTACAGGCAGGTTCTATAGAAATTATTAATATACCTGAAGGTTCCAAGATGCACGGGCATGTTTTTTTTGTGCCCGGGAGATTTTAACTGGCACTGACCATTACTGCAGTTATATCGTCATTTTGCATTAATTTCATCCATTTATCAATCAGTGTGTCATTATTATTTTACTCATGAATGTTACGTGTCAGACTCGGTAAATAAATGTAGTTAGAATCACTCGATAACTCTTCCAACGTTTTCCTTTTCCGGTCGCCTTTTCCGCAAATGTGACAATATGTTGTCCATTATTAGTTAAGGACAGCTAGTACGGTCTACAGCTATGTCTGACATGTTCAATGAATGACTATGTATCTTAGAAGATAGAAGGTAAACTGATGATTATAATGCAGAATGAAATCTTGGTAATTAATGCCCTTGAAGTCAATCCAAGAAGTCTACTTAGTTAATTATATCAGTTGAAAAGTGTGTACATTCTGCATTCAGGAAATAATTTAGCTCCGTTCAAAGTTTGTGTAGCATATATTTAAAGGTTCTTTAGTTTGTCTCTTACCAAAAATTTATGGTTCATGTGTATAGATACTATGGTAACTACATGTACAAATACTGTACTTTATACTGTTCTTGTGTACAGATACTATACTATATGATTCATGTGTATAAAATACTGTACTATATTGTTGTACCTACATGCACTTTCCTATCTCCATTATCTACATGAACTATCCTATCTGCAGTACCTACATGCAATTTCCTATCTGCAACCCCTACATACATGTACTGTCCTATCTGCAGTACCTACATGCACTTTCCTATCTGCAGTACCTTCATGCACTTACTTATCTGCAGTATACCTACATGCAATTTCCTATCTGCAACACCTACATACATGTACTGTCCTATCTGCAGTACCTACATGCAATTTCCTATCTGCAGTACCTACATGCAATTTCTCTGGTACTGTACCAGTGGTACAGCACTTTCCTATCTCCATTAATGCACTTTCCTATCTCCAGTACAGGTACATGTGTATGTGCACATACACTAGTGAATGGAATTTAAAATAATTTAGTAAAGAACCATTCACATATGCTATATGTACAGCAGTTAATCATCGTCAACTTTTACATTTTACCACCATACATGTACTGTAGATTGATTCTGTACTGTGGCCTCTAATTTACCTAAATTAATACTGCAGTTCTAAGAGAACCATTGACTGCAGCAGTGTGCACCAGCAATATAAAGGTTTTAACATGCATAAATAGATATATATGTGTATGTCTATATTACTTAGAATATGTAGAGTGAAACAGATAATTTGAAACGAGACTACGTACTGCACGTGACTGTCTAATAGCTAGTACTTAAATTAACTAGAGTGTGACAGATAATTGTAAAAATAAAAGCAATGTAGGCCTATAAGAGCCATGTTTATGCTTCACTGCTTCTGTTCTACTTAGCAAGTCTGGTATAGATCCACATAATACTAATTAACATACAGATCTATGTATTCACTTCCATATGTGATAGAATATCATATGCCCTCATATTTTAGCCAGGTTAATCCCACCAAATTCTTCCTTCATAGAGATAACCTTTGACCTGATACTGCTTCTTAGCAGGGTAATGTAAGGTGAACAATCCACCTCTATTGTTTTAGCGCTTCAATAATCCCCACACTGTTCTGCCTGTTGTTGAGGACCCCACACAGACACTATTTTGACTGCTGTTTAGGACCCCACACACACGCTATTTTTGCTGCTGTCTCGAATGAGGGGTAACAGAAGTGTTAGACACCACCATCGATCCCAGAAAATACACACACAGCTTGCTACCCTCGGTAATTAGACACTAGTGTACAGTCAGTACATACAGCTACGGTCAATACTCACGACACAGTGTACATAGCAGCGATGGACATCTCAGGTCAGATATAGATAACAAGGTATCGCGTTTCATTACTGTCTGCATTTTGTAGTGACAAGGAAAAAACTTCACTTGCAAGCAATGGAAAGCTTACTTTTTCCGAGGGTGGCACACGGTTTGGGGCGAGTCTTCAATACCTTTAAGATTTTATCAAAATTTTAAACCAGAGATTTAACTCAGTTCAGTGTGGATTTAAAGCTGCAAAAGTGCAAACCTTGATTAAGTAAACATTTTAGGTGCTAATGTACCGACCTCAAGTGTGCAGCCACTCAAGCTGCAAACACTTCAAGTGTTCCCTGATATTAATGACATCTTTCTTAATGATACTGTCATGTGATAAACATATATGAGATCGTCGGTTACTTGAGTTAATATAACTCCTTTCACGAAAATATCTCATATATATTGAGAGTCCATCAATGAATGCATGGTTGTGTATTTAAATTACCAAAAGCAATGGTCTCTAGGCCACATATATTTATTCATGCATCACTGCTTTACCTATCCTCGGTATACACACACTGTACATATAAAGAAGGCTTGTATTGTATGTACAGCCATCTATATATAGAACTACTATATTACCTAGAGTGCCTTCACTGTTCACCTGTAAAGAGCAGCATGCAGTACTACCACCTTGCATATTTTATCACATGTGATATTTATTCTACATGAGTAGGTCGTACAATATATCCAGCCTGGCTTAGTAATAATTCCAAACAACTTGATTTCATCTCTTGATATTGGTCAGATGATCACAGAATTTTAATTTAAAAACAGGTAACAAGACGATGAATATATGGGGGGGGGGGGGGGGAGCGGCTCTCTAAGGCAATATGTCCATCCATGCATGGTCAACAGAGTTTTATATTGATCAGTACATATCTTAGGGTTCAATAACGCTTTGATGTGACCTTAATTATCAGACCACAGATTGCTGTAAATATGAGTAGGAACACTGAGAAAATGTTACTATGGAAATGGTAGACATTGGCTATAACACATACAGTTGTAACTACGGTAGACTAATATTAAAAACACTAGGACTATAATGTGTGGAGGGTGACCAAATATTAGCTCGGTTATAAATAAGCTAAAAGCAGTATATAAAAGTAAGTTGGCCTGACGTTTTAATCCTAGCAGGATCTTCTTCAGAGACTGAATGTAAAAGTAATAAATTAAAAATGTAAGGGATTGATGGATGTATTAATGCACATAACATGTTTGACAAAATCACTCTTTATGTTATGTACACATTAACACATAAAAGATACCTGCTATCGGCAGTACGTATACATTGTACAGTATATTAACATCTCTTAAAACCAGAATTGGTTGAAATTGATGACTCATTCTCGTCTGTAAATTACATCAACGATCATAATTTAGACTGCAGGCAGTATAAATGTGAGTTAATTGGACTAAATTTGTTGTTGTGAAAGAAAATTGTAGCCCGGAATGCAGTCATTAATTGTGCCACTAATTAACCTTGTGTAGACAACAAGGATAAGGGATGTCACGGACATGTAACTGCAAGTTTATAAAGTGACTATACGGCACAACGAAACAGCATTAGTTAATCTCAACTAGATTCATTCCAAGTCGAGGGAGTTTTCTGATGTGAAAACTGCAAAGAATTTAAATAAATGCCTTTACATTTATGTGATTATTAATGTACACTGAATGGAGACAACTCATTGCAGGTCAAAGCAGACCAGTTAGTACTGATTGCAAGGAATTTCACCAGAGTTTTTCCACCTATATCAGTAACTATCAAATATTAAATGTTATACAACACCTAATTGTATTCTGGTCATTTGATTGGTCAATTGCTCGTTGATTGCATGCAAAATCCGCTCTATTCCACTCTATGAAATAGAACCATGGGTTATACTTTTTTGGTAGCCCGTTTTTCAATGGTAAGAGAGCAGAGAAACCTGTCTGTTCAAAACAATTTATACAATGAATGGAACAAATTACATGTTCCAACTCATGAAATATTTGCACTATTGCATTCATAACCATTCAATATTTGTATAATATTGAGTGAAATCTTTATTACAATAGTACTGTAAGGCCTAATGGTGCTACTGTAGAGCTGCATAATTACCTTGAGCTATGACATTGAAGCCACTGTGACTATAGAAAGCAGGTCTTTCATTAAACTCTCATAAATTAAGTTGAAAATGTACAGTTGGTCGTGAACTTGATTGACTAACTGTAAGGTTTTGTTCCATGTTACAATATATTATATTGAAGCTAAGGGTTTATAAAATAAGATGAAATTTCCTATAATTTATAAGTAAAACTTTTTTTTTTTTTGAGTAGTTTTGAAGGTGTGTGAAACTACAGTAAGTCTTTATTAACAGTAGCATAATTTTCTGCAGTATATACTCAGTAAATTTGGCAATCCAGACTCAAACAGAGCTCTGCTAATGAAATGTTTTGACAATTGCAGACAGGCCTCCAAGATCTGGGTAAAAGTGCTTGCTAAATGCAAGTAAATTGATAAAAATCTCAAGATTAGTAGAAATAGCCTGAAGCTAGCTGTACTAGGTAATTTATTCTTTACACTAGTAAACATTAATCATCTAAGGACAGCATCAACAGCCAGAACATATTTTGCTAACATAAATTACTGCTGTACTGAGCATTCATCAAGCCTGATTTGTTTAACATGTGCCCTGAGGCTGAAAGACTACTTATAACTCGAGCACTGGCATTGTCAGCCTCGTTGCTGACTTACTTACATTGTTCAAGAGAAATACATATCGCAGACATAGCACAAATTGAATTATTAAGAGTAGCCACACTTTTCAGGCTCTCATTGCTTTGTTAGTCACAGGTGAAATGTTTACATCCTGGGCCACATTTCAGGTGTACAGTTTGCAGCAATGTACCCATTTTAATGAGACCCTCCAACGTCTCATTTAGTGCTAATTAACAAGAAAAGAAGTGACCTCATGCATGAATACATTTGGTAAAGTAGATTTCTCATTGTCAAGGGTTTGACTAATAAAGTACATCTCTAGTTTAATGTATGTTTACAAGCTATAGTGATACACATGTTTTACATTGTGTACATACAGCCACCTTATATGTTACAAAAGTCTTCACTACTTGCAAATTTATGAACGTATGATGAGTGGAAGTGTCATTTTTCTTCTATTCTTCTATTTTTTTTTATCACCAACAGGTGGTCCAGGGTCCAGGAAGGGACGAGTGGTTGATGACCTTGTACACATGTATGGCTTCAAGCCTCTCATAGTGGAAGACATGATTATGAGGGAACTGCCTAAGAAAGTACAGAATGTAATGGCTGTACAGAACACCAAGGCACTGGCACAGATGCTTGTGGTAAGTCTACAAACAGCAATGAATATGAATGGCTTATTCAGAGGGAAGTTCAAACTTTGTACAGCAGTGTTAAAAGCTCTGAAGTTTATTTTATAAATTGTTATGGTTCCTAAATTTATACAAAAACTTATTGTTTGTATCCACAGATATCAATTTGTGCACACATTTTGCACACCCTTTGCATGGCATTTGCTAGGTGCGATATTCCCTGATACTTAAATCTGTCAAGCTTTAACTGTAAACTGTTGCTGTTGGTCCCTATGACAACCTGAGCCTGGATTTATGCTTGTATCTCTACTCAAGTACTGTACTACAATACTTGAGTAGAGATACAAGCATAAATCCGGGCTCAGGTTGTCATAGGGACCAACAGTTTACACTAACAGTACTGTATGCTCCCTGGTTAGTACATGTCAAGAACTGTGTAAAGTGGACCTGACTGTTATTGATAATGTGTCATTATAGAAACCGTGACCTTCTGTTGATAGACCAAACAGTGAACCATGCAAGCCCATACAGTATTCTATACATACGCCCTGGTTATATCATTAGGCAAACAACTGCTAAGACTTCTTTATTATCTAAAGTATAGTGTACTACCCAGTACTAACACTACTAACATAATTATATATACTTGCATATATACTTCACTGCACTGGGACCAAAGCAACTAAACCCATGTATTTCCCTAGTATTCATTTAACTACGAAAAAAAACAACTTAATTTCTATAGTGGAAACACAAAAATAAATAACAGACCTCTTTTAACTGGTATTTTTGTGTGTTCACAGTGTTGTTACCTAGTACAACAGTCAAGCAACAACTTTAATATGGATGATAGATATATGCTTCATGGAGCTCAGCTCAACAGTATAATTTACAAGCAACGAAACCTGGTTGCAACCCTCAACACTTAGAACAGCTGGTAGAAAGCTCAGTAGATGATTGATTTTGTCCACTAGTACTGTAGCTGCCTACAATGATACCCTGATAACTCAAAATTGACTATTTCACTTGAAGAGATTTATGTACATTTGATTGAAGTAGCTTTTCCTACCATTTAATGATTAATGCATTCTACATTCCATATCAACATTCATATCCAAGTGAATGGTCACCATGGCATCCTAAACCTGAATATCTTATTGTTTTGATAGGTGACTTAGCATTCACAGACTTAAATAAGATAATTAGACCTGTGTTTCTTCCCCTCAGGAATTAACCATTTTCCAAAGAATGATCAACTTAAAGATTTCATTTTTACCAGCAAGTCAACATGCACATGGAATTATTTATAAACACAACAACACATGTATGCAATGTTTACTGTACACAAGAGGCCTTCCAATTTTATGTTCAATTTTAAGGATTCCTCAACATCTTATAAACAACAGGAATTACCCTACTGTAGCTCTATGTTATAATATCACTGTAAGTCTTAAATATGTATCCCTCAACGCTTTGTATACAACAGGAATTACCCTACTGTAGCTGTGTTATAATATCACTGTAAGCCTTAAATACATGTATCTCTCAATGCTTTGTATACAACAGGAATTACCCTACACATGTAGCTGTGTTATAATATCACTGTAAGTCTTAAATACATGTATCTCTCATTGCTTTATTTACAACAGGAATTACCCTACTGTAGCTGTGTTATAATATCACTGTAAGTCTTAAACACATGTATCCCTCAATGCTTTGTATACAACAGGAATTACCCTACTTGATCTGTGTTATAATATCACTGTAAGTCTTAAATACATGTATCTCTCAATGCTTTGTATACAACAGGAATTACCCTACTGTAGCTATGTTATAATATCACTGTAAGTCTTAAACACATGTATCTCTCAATGCTTTGTATACAACAGTCATAACCTTACTGTAGCTGCTGTATGGTCACTGTAAGCCTGAAACTTGTTGTATACCTACAGTAGATGGGAATACATTACTTCTGATCAATCTGGAAACTAGAGGGTAATTGTTGACACATTACAATAATGATTCTAGTTTGTACAGGTTAAGTATTAGATCAGTTATAAATACCTGTTAAAGCAGTTTAGTTTTGAGGTACCAATACGGCTGCTTTTAATTATGAAGTGATTGCATACATGTTTTAGTTTAATATTGAGAAACTTTTGTGTCGCACAATTTCAATGTCAACTGGTGTTTTTTTTTTCTTATATAACTTGCAACCCTTTTAGATGCATGCTTAATTATTATTTATTAAGTTGGATAAATATGACTATAAAGAGGGCATATTTGTTTTAGCTTTCTGTTCTGTAAATGGTGTTAATGGTGTTGGCTATGACCAGATTGTGCTCAATGAACACTTTAATTTCATCTTAAACTGATCCTCTTACTACAATAGGGCATTGTGTACAGTATCAGCTATAATGACTGCAACCTTCCCCAAATAACATATTTAAATTATGCTGCTTCTTTGTAAGATCATCCCTTGAATACATACCATTAAGTAATTGCTGTACAGTGCTCGGCTATACAATAGTAGCGCAGAGATGTACAATTCCACATAATTTGCATTCAAGTTCCCTCGGGGATTGTGTGTAATTTCTAAAAGCCAGTTGTTTTAGCGTAAGTCGTCATAAGGTGCATGACAGTACTAGCAGTGACTCTTAATATTAAACGAACTCACATGTGTGAGTACAGGCAAGCTGAACAGCCCGTCATTCACGGTAGATTGCTACAGCAGCAGTGCTCGACAGCAGCGCTCAACTCACCAGAACACAGATTACACAGTGACTGTGTGTGCAAGCAGTAGTACTATAGCTGCTGGTTGCAAACTCTGTGCTTGGTCTCGACTCAGTGGTAAAGTTATCAATTTATAAGAAGGGCGAGCAGCAGCCTGAGAGTTTGTTGACGATAAAGTCTGTTGTACAAGTTGAGAGTGATGAATTAATGTCTGAAGTACAGTAGGGGCTGTAGGGTACTGCAGTGTATTGATCAGAGCTCTAGCTATGTGAACCATACATACATGTACTGTAGACGCAGTATCAATCTATGTACTGTGCATTAGAACTTGTAATTCATTAGACTATAGTACATACCTTGCATATATAGTCAATTTAATCATCGTATTTGTGGTCACTTTGTACAAATTTTAATCAATATACATGTACAGAACACTGCAATTATAACTAAAATGCAGAGTACAGACTGTACATATATAGATGCATCAGTATATTCAAAGTTTTAATTACTAACTGGTACTAGTTCACCTTAACTGTGATATGCATTGATTAGACTTTTGTACTTATCATTGTGTATATGTAGTAGGTTCTTAATTAACATCATTTTATACAGTGCAGTACAATTGCATACATGTGGAAATGCTTGGACCACTAAATTGATTCCTCTCTTACTTGGCTCAGGACTCCTACACTGAATACAGTATACGATCAAGTCTAGATACTGTACCTAGCCTGAAAACTGGTCAAACAGTCTTACACTGTCCCCACAAAGACCCTGAGGTCCCCCCCCCCTTCCTTCCAAATCAACCATCCTCGAGGCCTTCAGCTCGTTTTTTGACGTAGGATTTACATCCATCTTATGGAGGGTCATTGTTGGCGCAGTGCAAGAATGTTACCAGTTCTTAGGCTAGGTATTTGGAGTGTAGATATTGGAGACAGGTAAGTATCGTTATTCATAAAGACCCAAAACCAGTAAACTTTGGGGTTTCTGTTTTTCATTGTGCTGTATAATAGCAGTTACTGTGAGTCTTGCATAGTAGTGTCATTAATAGAGCTACTACTGTACAATAAAGAATTGTTGTTGCTGTTAACTATGTCCAGTATATCTTAAAAGAGTGCTTCATGTGATGTTCTTCATTCATGTATGTGCAATGTACTGAGAGTCTACAGAAACTCTCACCAGGCAGTTGTGTCAAGGTGTACAGCTCTGTTGCAGCACAAGTCTAGGTATGTAACATGCCTGTATGTTGGATCCTTCATGTACATGTATACATACATGCAGTGATTTACTGTAAGAACAATTGGTATTGATCTGTGATGTCCGTTAATAAGTTAGAGTACTTAGGTCAAGCCAGTTAACCAGCATTTCTAAACAAACCCTTGCTGAACTCATTCCATTGATGAATATGCTGGTACATCTGGCCATTCTTGTAAGTATAGTACTACTGTACGACTTGCAGGTAAGATTGAAGACTACACTATATATCTATACATGTTGATTGAAGACTACACTATGTATGCTGCAGGAAGACTACTGTATGTACAGTAAGCTGATCAAAGACTACACTATATCTATTCATGCTGATCAAAGACTACACAACATGTAAGTTGATCAAAGACTACACTACATGTTATGATGTCTATACATGATGCTGATCAAATACTACACTAAATATCTATGTATGCTGCAGGAAGACTACACTATATATCCATGTAAGCTGATCAAAGACTACACTATATCTATTCATGCTGATCAAAGACAACACTACAGTATATATCTATGGTTGCTGATTGAAGACTACACTATGCAGATCGAAGACTACGCAATATGTACTATAGCCTACATGCTGATCAAGAATACACTATACATCTATATATGCTGATCGAAGACTACACTATATATAGATGTATACATGCTGATCAAAACTACACTATTCATGCTTATCAAAGACTACACTATATTTCTATGTATGCTGCAGGAAGACTACACTATATCCATGTAAGCTGATCAAAGACTACACAATATTCATGCTGATCAAAGACAACATGTATATATCCATGTATGATGATACTATAGGCCTATATCTAAGTATGCTGATCGAAGACTACACTAAATATCTATGTTTGCTGCAGGAAAGAAAAAGCATTATTTCAAGCATAAATGATCAAGAATATTTTATTATTACGGCGATTATGACGGTGAAAGTGAGATGATGACCGTGTTAAAAGCTCTGTGAAAGCAGATAGAGGGTTAATACATTTAGTATGTATTGTTTACTGTGTAAACAAACTGTCATGTCAGAGAAGGCTCTGTTGCCGGCTGTATGTTCTACTGTATGTTGTTTAGTGTGCACTGCAGTTCTAAAGCCTGTACTGTAAGTTGTGGCACAGAGTAAAATGCTAGATAATAAAAGGAACAATTTAATGTATACATATGTTTAGTCATCTTCAGATTGAGTTTATTATTCTATGTCAGATATCCTGACAGCAGAGTATACACTTATACATACATCATATAATTTATGTCTACTTCAATAGCCCTTCTCTGGCTCATTAGTCTACAAGTAATCTGTAGGACCACGACTGCCATGTTGCATATTGTAACCAATCTTTAGCATGCTGAAATATGGATATTACACTGATATCATGATGATGACCTTTATATTAATTCATACACTCAGGTCTCACCAAATACAGTATAGTGCCAACTTCAGCTACATACATACTGTAGTCTTGTCTGTGACATTTAGCATATAAACTAGTGTCTATTGGTGCATGTATTCATACACTTTATAGGTCTCACCAAATACAGTATAGTGCCAACTTCAGCTTACTGTACATAGTCTTGTCTCTGACATAGCATATAAACTAGTGTGTATTGGTGCATGTATTCATTCTCTTTATAGGTCTCACCAAATACAGATAAGTGCCAATTTCAGCTTACATAGTCTTGTCTGTGACAAAGCATTAACTAGTGTGTATTGTTGGATGTTATAATGCATCATTATCTGATAATATTGTGCACAGTAATAAATATGAAACAAATATTCTAAGCACCTTGTGAAATAATTGTCCGAGCGGGATCTGTTCTTTTGACAGTACTAGCTCTGTCATCTTGTGCATTGTTGTGTACTCGGTATACTGCAGCTCAGTATAGTAGTAGCAGTAGCCCTGGCAGGTCGTCGGTAGATATAATGACATCATTAATTGTTCAGAGATGAGAGAGATACAGCCTTGGGGTGAGGGTTTCAAAGGGTTCTTGTTAAATGCTGGTGTGGTATCAATTGATGCAGAGAGATGTAAACATTGTGTTATTCTTGACTGTATATAAAGTTAAATGTATAGAGTTATATGAGTACTACAGACTTACTTTGTGGATACAGCATGATCATTAAATACTTTACATGTATACTAATGTATGTAAATATATACTGTAACATGTCCACATGTACAGGGGAATGCTTGGTGTCATCTATAGTAGATGAATAATCATAGGTCGTTGTGTACAAGGTACATTAATGTCCAAATAAGGATAGGTATTAGTAAGATGAATTATTTGCAAATTAATATTGTTTGATGCCTACATTACTACTGTATAGGGCTGTCAGTAAGTAATTTGATTTTTGTAACTGATAAGTATGCATGTATGGTATGTAAACTGTATGGACTTTAAGAGAATGTTGTACTGCATGGATCATAGCATGATTAAAGTATGTATACACCAGTACTTACTGACATTATACTATGTATAGTAAGTACTCTGGTTTTGTAACTGATAAGTATGCATGTATGGTATGTAAACTGTATGGACTTTAAGAGAATGTTGTACTGCATGGATCATAACATGATTAAAGTATGTATACACCAGTACTTACCGACATTATACTATGTATAGTAAGTACTCTGGTTTTGTGACTGATAAGTATGCATGCATGGTATGTAAACTGTATGGACTTTAAGAGAATGTTGTACTGCATGGATCATAACATGATTAAAGTATGTATACACCAGTAC
>KN883827.1:32539-44846 GCA_000934455.1 Apostichopus parvimensis
AGCGAAACTTCATCGCGTTGCCGCTCTGAATATACACGCGCTATATACTTATTCACCCAACGACAGATTTTAGGTCCCTAGTCTACCATCACACGTGACCCCGATGCAGCGTCGATAACCTGCTCAATACTGACAAGTATACACTCGACGGCTTCGCAAAGACTCAAGTGAAGAGCACTTTTGATAAATAATAATGTATTAATCTTTATGAATGATGTTGGCGTTTTATATGGAATCACGAAGGACTAATCTGCCAAATAAAATATCCCTACAAAAAACATCAAAGACCGGTATATGTTCATTTATATACTTATGGGCTTTACACCGTTTTTTTTTTTTTGGGGGGGGGGGGCTTTATTACTGGACATTTGATATATCTCATGACCAGTTCCGCGTTCCGTTTGTCGAACTGTGATCCCGTGATGTTATTTTTGCTTCAAGTTCTTGGTATGACACAGCACTGTTGGCATTGCCGTTCAGCGTAGGAACTTGAGGTATATCCTACATGTTGGAGGGAGGGGGCCGGGGGGGGCAAAATGATGTAAATAACGTAGATAACGTAGACTTGGCATCATATGAAGTCTAAAATTGCCATGTTTTCTTCAATGGACTGGGGAGGGGGTTCAGTGGGCGCGAATCTCGTAATCGGAGTGTCTTGCACGCACTTCTGATGCGTGAACCTCGGCGTGGAGAGCGACGTCTCTGTCAGGTCCATGTCCCGGTCCGCTGTTTGAGAAGCTACCCGGCCACGCATCAGTCCTATAGAGCACCAACGTTGCTAAGCTCACAGGCACCAGTTTATTTGTGGTATACATGGGTAAAAATCAGTATAATGTGTTAACAAGTTATTTAATTGCATCATAAGTTAGCATAATTATTTTTTCACTTACTGCATCCATTGACACTGAAAATCTTCAAGCGCTTAGCAAGAAGTTACACCCACCCCCCCCCCCCCCCCCACCTAAAATATTAAAGAAGAAGAAGAAAGCATATAAAAAAAATTTTAAATCTGTCAAAATAGATAGTCAAATGTATTGTGGGAATATAGACGTGGAGAAATGACTTAATCTAAAATAATTGAGATAAGCCTCCTAACTGGGGTCAAGGGTCACATTATTATGAGAGGAGAAATCAATCAGACTAATTACTGTTATTTAAAGGGATGGCTAATGTATACATATTGGATATTACACTAAGTAGTAATGTGTATTAATAACCGATAAAGGTGCGGTGCTGTACTACGCATGAGATTCCACTATTTATGTTCGCAAAACATCTAAATGCTCGAACGTCTGTTTCAGAATCTTTGTGTTCACACGTTGCAGGTTCCCCCTCCTCCTAGAAATATACGTATGTACTCCTCTGCCGAAAATGGTTATTTTTTCAGTATCTTCTACTCCTAAGGCGCATAGAGATAATAATTGTATGTTCGTCCCTTGTGGCAATCTTTGTGTTCACAAATTGTGAATAAGCATGCAGGCAATTTACGCAATCTTTAGTAAACTTTAGTGAAGACATTTCATCTGTAATGTCGAATAGTCAGTTTTTGTGTGCCATCCAATACACTCTTTGTGATTACAAGATATTAAAATCAATATTGATTGGCACTCTTTTTTCCCAATTCAAATATTCAGCTGAATAATACTTGACCTGCAATGTCAGCGAACAGTCTCCCTGTTTGGGAAAATATCTCCGCACTGGGGGGGGGAGGGGGGATCCATCGATCATCTTTCGCGAGCGCGCCTCGTTCCGGTGTCCATTAAAATATGAAGCACTGAGCTAAACTGCAATCCTCGAAATTGAATGGATGTCGAGAAATAGGGAAAGCTTCATTTCACGTGATTCTGCTATGCAATATTGCTTATTACAGAGAGCATTTATATTGCTTGGACAGGCCTAGATGCTCATTGCCCCGCAAGCGTGCCTTCCACACCTGACCAATTTTCTATCATTGTATCATTCTATCATTTTAGCTAGGCTTTTACACACAGCAGTATGTTGTAGCATTGCGAACAACCCTAACGTCACATACAATTACAAGTGGTAACAACGAAGGTCGAGCCATACCTAGCCTGAGGAAGATTGCACCTGCGGTGGACTAACTTAGTTGAAAAGATATGCTGTCGCAAATCAATATAGGCTAGAGCATTTACCCATTGTTATCGTTGTAAAGCAATGACATCAAGTCCCAGATCCTTTAAAACCTCCTATTCTGCAAGGGATGCGGCACCGGCTACATCGTATTCATCACTGAATTACGGGATGTCAACTTCGCAGACTTCAGACGATTTCATACTTGTTGGACAAACCACGTCAGCAAAATCAGACGATACAATGAACCAAAACCAAGGGCTGTACTCGGAAGGTAATATTACTAACCGTTAGGCCTCTCCCAAGTGATGTGAAAGAATTGGTCATTTAAGTACGATGTGAATATTGAGATATATTTGGTGGTTGTCAACTGTGTTGGTTATCACATAGCCTAACGGTTTTATGTTATGAGTAGGCTAGGCTCCGGAGCACGGTTGTGGTACTACGTAGGCCTAAGGCCCTAGTAGTATATATAGTAGTAGTAAGCACAATTACTTAGTATCCTAAATTAGTAATAATTCAATAAGTTAAATTAAGTTAGGCCTATCTAAGCAAACTTTTTCATGAAAAGAAACACAATGCTGATAACCTTTCGTGAAATTTCGTTTGAAATATAGACCAGGGAAGATAAATCAAAGTAAATTTGGTTTCAATTATGGCGGGAGCTATTAATTATATATTATATATTGTGGGGTACATAAGGATGACGCTTGCTTATTTACCCCAGATATGTTGCCTGTTTTAACACCAGTGTAACTGACTGTCGGGAGATGACAACATGGCATTACAACAAAAAGCATTTATGCTTAGGGGCCTAAACCTGAAGATATGAATACAAAGAAAAACATTCCATTCAATACCAAAAAAAAAATTCAAGTTTTAAACAACTTTGTTATTGCCATGAGTTTTTCATTTGCTTGTTCTTTGCCAATGAGCAAAACTTTTGGCCAAAAAAAAATACATTGTCATGATTGTGTGATTATTAAGTATACGATAGTACCAAAAAAGAAGGTAGGTTTATGTTGTGTCTCATGCTAGTTGTTTAAAATCATGATAAACAAACAGTATGTTTTAGGTTGATACTGGTATTTATTATGAACTTGTCTCGGTCCCTTCTTATGTGGTGGTGGCGTTCTATCAACACGTTATACTTATTACATAACAGGTTAGGGATGGCGGTATGTCCATGTCTTCGCCAATTGTGGTGCAGTTTTGATACCTACTGTAGGCTGTCATGGTGCAGTCTACTTAAATAGTGGAATGCATTTTAAATTCACTTGTTTGACATGAAATCATTTTAATTTATATTAACATTTGTGTTACTACAATATAGCAGTATATAATGAATATGATTGGAAAAATATTACTGAATATTGGCAGTGTCAACATTTAACTTCAGAACTGTCGACAACAAAAAAGCTCATGTGTGACAAGCTAGTATACTCAAATTAAGTTGTGTGACTATTTGTGTGACAAGCTATAGACTTCAAGTTAAGATGTGTGTACTATTTGTGTGACAAGCTAGTATACTTCAAATTAAGATGTGTGTACTTTTTGTGTTCTGGTAAAATCATTAAATATCCAGAAGTCCCAATCTTGATTGAATTTTGTTGAACTGATGCTAATGCTTTTAGTGGAGAAGAAAAAAATGATGTAAAAGCAAAGGTTGGATGAACTCCATCTATGGTACATTTACATACAGACGTTCAACTTAAACGATTCTTTTTCAATTCTGACAATACTTGTTTACAATAAGGATATGACTAGCAGAAGATTTTATCATTTGTTGATGGTCGACAATTGATCTAAGGACTTCTGAGACTCTGCATGTTAGTAAGTGACATTTATCAAAGCAAAGGAAAAGCTACATTATATAGTTACTCTGCAAATAGTTGCAAGTTACATTACTGGTTGAATCAGAGATATTGCAGATTTCAATTTGACAGAATATTTTAAAAAAGTAGCTGAAGAGGTTGTTATTATTTCATGTATGCAAGAAGGATTGTTAACCTTTTGCAAAGCATATGAGTTACTCATCTTGTGGGTAGTTGACTCGTTTAGATGTATTTGTGAGTTGCTGGATTATCTCACATTCTGTAGTATAGTTACCTCTGCTTGATCAGGTTAATGGGATATATACTGTAGGCTGTGACTCTGACGGGTCGTAAACATAAAATATCTTGCATTTGGTGATCAAGGCTATTATGTTTGTAAGTTTCTCCTTTGATTTGGTTACTTTAAGTGTTAATTATTCAGCAGTGATAAGTTTGTTTTCAAATTTATCTTGATGCAGCTGAAAAGTGCACATGAAAGTTTTATTTTATAATGGTAACTAGTTTGTTGACTTTTATGTAACTAGGATATATAAGAAAGATAAATACAAACTTTAGAAGACATGTCAGCTTTTCAATTCTTCTCACACTAGCCACACCTGAGAGCAAAGAAGATGTAGCTCTTGAGCTAGGTGAGATGTCCTTTGGTGATGATGAAGAAAGTGAAGGATCAAGTGTAAGGTACAGAGGGGGTGCTGCATCAAGCTTTCTACAGCAGAAAGGTTACGGTTGGCTGCTGGAAGTAGACGAAGAAGATGACGATGATGAAGATACTCCTCTGCTGTAAGTGAGAATGATAATGGGGGTGGGTAATGAGGGCAGAGAGTGGGGGCAGGGGTGGATAAAATAATATAAAGTTTTAAAAGCAGCTAGGAACCCTACAGGAGCCTTGAGAGTTGTAAGTTTAACCATCTCGTTACTATTGGGAGCGGAAACACTATCATTTGAAGATTTCGGATGACACATGAACATACTGGCTCTAAATTGCCTGTTTATATGACAATGTGCAATATCATGCACTATGACATGTTCTTGCATGTAGTGGGGGCTGCACTAATTGACACTGCTAAAAGTTACAACAGTGTACGTAATTCGTCCACACTGAGGAAATTACACGTGTTCAGAACGAACGCAACCTCCCGCTTGTACATACCTGTTGTGGCTTACACTGTATTGCAGCCTGTATTGCAGCCATACCGGAGTCTGACTGATGCGTACGTGACTCATATAAACGTACGAATGGGACAATAAATTGTACAGCTCCAGGTGGTTCAGATCGGAATAACCGAAGATACTCTGAATGTTGAAGCGAGTGACTGTACGCAGAGCTCGTGGATTGATTTTTTTGTATCATGTGCGGTGCGCAGTTTCATTGCTCTCCTTAGGGAATTGAGGAGACTATTGCGCGTTAGTAACATTTTAGGAGCGCTGTGAATTGCTCTCAAAGATCAAATTTAAGGAGCGCGGAAGAGCGTTATTGCGCTGGCGCTCCTTATAAATCATGGCCTGAAGCATGTGATATGCCCGTTGTTTGAGTTAAAGATCAAGTAACAGCAGGAAGCATGGTCATTCTGCTTAAATATGTATGTGTGTATGTATGCATGTATCTATGTATGTATGTATACAGTGTGTATGTATCTATGTATGTATCTATGTACGAATCTATGTATGTATCTATGTATACATCTATGTATGTATCTATGTATGTATCTATGTATGTATCTATGTATCTTGGATCCCTTGTGTCATAAGTCACAATGTTGGTGAATAAATATTTTGTGCTCTTCTTCTTTTCTCTTCAGGTTGTTTCTTGGAT
The DNA here is from genome assembly GCA_000934455.1 of Apostichopus parvimensis. Lineage (NCBI taxonomy): Eukaryota > Metazoa > Echinodermata > Holothuroidea > Aspidochirotida > Stichopodidae > Apostichopus > Apostichopus parvimensis. Next base: position 38,279 of record KN883827.1, read on the forward strand.
AATAACGATTTGGATTTTTGGATCTCTCGTAGTATTTCTTCTTGGAAGGGTTCTTGGAGCTGAGGTTAGTTACGTTCTAATTTACATGATGGAATAGCTTTTGGACTGACATTGTACGTGACCAAACAGTAGCCTACAGTGGGGACAGTTTTGTATCATTTCAAATTACACTGATTTATTCAACTAAAATCACAATTAATACATGTCTCTTCATAGCCTTTGCCAGATATCAAAGTCCAAAAAGTGAGGGGAAAAATGGCAAAAAAAGGGCATTCTGCAATGCTTCGATGATTAATCTAATTGAACTGTAGATGATGTTTGCATACGTAACAGGTATATCATCCATTAGTTTCAAGTACCACTTATTGTGTATAGTGAAATCCCTCAAGCTCCTGTTTAAACCACCTTTCTCAATCTATTAGAGTTACTGTATATTTACATATTACCTGATTTACTTAAATTAGTTGAGTTCTGTTCCTTGTGAGGTTTCACAAAGTTTTCCTTTAGTTCAAAGGATGTTGGTTAGGCATCACAGTTAATGATAATAATGTCTGACCTTTGTTATATGTAAAGTATTCTAGGCATGATAACTTTGCCATTGTAATTAACCAAATAATAGTTGTATTGTTCCGGGTCACATATACCTCCCTCCCTCTGCCCTGCCCCTCCAACCCCCTTCCCTAATTCCTGATGACATCAGTGGCGTGTTGTCAGCATCATCTTTCTTCGGAAATTTGCTTGTTTTTTGCTCATTTTAGTGAACACATCCTGTCGCTTTAACCTAGTATCAAGATTTATTGTTTCTGTCAACTGATCAATTGTTTCAAACAGTTTGGATTCATTATTTCTAATGATTTAGTCGTGTGCATTTTTCAAATTTTCTCTTTATTGGAATGCATAACAACGAACAGATTATTAAAGTCGGTACTCTTAACTGTCGTGTGATCTCAAAAAGAGAAAAACAACTTGAATTAATTGAAGACTTTACAAGATACAATCTTGACATCACCGCTGTGCAAGAAACAAAGATTAGAGGTCCAGACGAGACCAAACTACCATCAGATCAATCCAATTCATATACATTTTGTTAAAGCAGCTTGTAGCAATTCATATCACGGTGTAGGTTTCTTTGTCAAGAGAAGAATTGATTGTGTTTTCAAAACCATATCTGATCGCCTTGCTCTGTTGACCGCTTATAGAACTTATAATAATAAAGTCCACCCACTACATATTATTAATGCTTATGCCTCTACATCAGCAATAACTTATAAGAATCCTGAAGAAACCGAACAATTTTACCAAAATCTTGAAGATCAATACTGTCAATAAAAAAGATGTAATTATATGTGGTGATTTCAATGCAAAAGTTGGCTCATCAAATCCTTTCTTTCCTAAACATATTGGAAAATACATCACTGGAATTACTAATACTAATGGTGAATTCTTAAAAGACCTAATAGTACGTAACGATCTATACTTATGTAATACTTTCTACAAACACAAACTTGAGCATACCAACACTTATACAAGTAATTTTATACCTAATAATCACAGAAACACTATAAGAAGCCAAATTGACTATATTATAGCCACATTAAACCTCAAAATTGCTAATATTGATGCTCGAGCTTATAATGGCCTTTATATTAACACTGATCCCAAAATCATTATAAGTAGTTTCACCCTGAATAGCTCAGCAAGAAGATAAATTTATCCAGTCAATAAGACTGTTGAAAGTAGTAATTCCTGCCATCTTAAATCAAACAAAATTGACTATAATGAAAACGTATTTAACACATTAAACGTAACCAATTTTCCCAATCACCAGCTACTTATTGGAATGAACTGTCAACAGTTGTTTAAACAATGCCCGAAACTTAAATCCACCTACAAAAAAGTACGTTTTAATAATACTGAAATAGCAAGCTTTTCCAAGAAAGAAAAAAATCTAAGACTCCAAATTGACAACTGTAAAGATATTCATCAAAAGAGAAATTTAAAAACTAAAAGGAACAAAATAATTAAACAACAACATTTTCTAGTCAAAACTGCCCACGAACAAAACTTAATTGACGAAATTGAAAATTGTAAGGATGACTCCCACCGTTCTTTAAAGCAATTAGAGTAGTACAACAAAAGAGTAAGAGAGACCCCATTACAATTGAAATTGGCGATAAACACATAGGAGATACCGACGCAAAACTTAAAGAAATCAGCAAACATTTCGAAAAGGCTTTTAACTGCAATATTCCAGATCCCAAACCAAACGTGTTTCCAGAAAAATTAAACACGCCCTCTGATGAAGATGAAATTAAACAAGCAGTCTCATCCTTAAAAAATAATAAAACCCCAGGTCGTGACAAGGTCACAGCCGAACATCTCAAAATGCCCCATGCACACACAAACACATAGCAAATATCTTAAATAGTAAAGCCGAATCAGGAGATTTCCCAATTGAAATTAAACAAGGAATCTAACTCCTATCCAAAAACCGGGAAAGACTAAAGGTCCACCAGAAAACTTAAGACCAGTCATTTTATTATCAACACTGAGGAAAAGTCTTGCAGTTTGTGTGGCAAGGAGGATTCGTCCGTCGATTGATGAGCATATCCTCCACATTGCCCAAACTGCCTACACTTCAGGACGTTGCACAGCTGAACTTGTCTTCGCTTTTAAAGTGCTAGCAGAAAAAGCTATAACGTCCATAGGTTACACTATAAATCTATTGATGCTAGATATGAGCAAGGCGTTCGACACAATTCAAAGAGGAACCTCGCTAACTGACCTAGAACAGGTTCTTGACAACGATGAACCCATCCTGATATCACTACTAATCGATAACGTCTCCTACACCGTCAAAGTAGAAGGCAAACTCGGACTTCCTTTTAACACTAACATTGGTTCACCACAAGGAGATAGTGCAAGTGCACTATTTTTTATAACTTATCTAGCCAACTCTTTGAAATCAGATGCTAATGATATCGATCCAGTTATCCTGCCATCTCAGTTAGTTGATCATGATTACAGCACTACCACCACTAATTCTTTTTTTTCACAGTAGACCAACAATACGCTGATGATATCTCTTGGGCATCAACAGGTCAGCATATACTGCAAGATATCGAAAAACGAGTTTCTGACAAACTGGCAGGAAGGAATCTGAAAATCAATTGCACAAAAACTGAGAAATTTTCATTCAAAAGAAAAGAAAATGAAAGTTGGAAAAAAATGTAAATATATTGGAAGCTTGCTGGGGTCCGAAGAAGATATTAACCGAAGAATTGGTATAACCAACGGTGCTTTCAACACACTGTCAAGTTTTTTAAAAGCAAAAACATAAGCCGGAACATTAAGCTTAGGATTTTTGAGGCTTTATTAAAGAGTATTTTTTTGTACAATTGCGAACTGTGGGGCACCACGAAGGATCTTGATCGCAAAATTGACACTTTTCAAAGGAGACTACTACTACTTAACTATTCTCAACATTAGATGGACCAATAACAATTGGTTTTCAAATGGTGAGCTCTACAACGAAACCAACCAATCACCTTGGTCATTCATAGTCGCACATTGAAGATTGAGATTTTTCGGTAATGTAGCAAGACTCCAGGAGGACGCTTCAGCAAAGGTTGCTTTAAGAGAAGCACTGAGACATACTGCTAAACCAATAGGAAGGCCCGTGACTACCTTGCTTGGAAAAACAAAGTCGCAATTTAAGGACATTAATATTAACAATTTCGAGGAAGCAATAAACCGTGCGCAAGATCGTGATACGTGGCTGAGGTTAATCACTGAGCATATCGGATAGACGAGACTCAACTTACTACTACCTCTACTATGTCATGTATTCTATGTCTGGTTACTACCAAGATGTGGTTGGGCTAGGCTAAATGTTGATTTCAGGTTTCTAAAGATTTGAAACTTTTTGTGACATTAATACAACAGGAATTAAAAGTAGCTTCTGTAAAAAAAGTTAGTCATATTTATGAGTCCAACTGCTCCTATAATATACCAGGTTTAGAAATTTTGTAATCAACAATTGCAAATTTCTTCATTGTAGCAGTGTGCTGCAATTGAAGCAAATGCTGTGAAGAAAGTTTTCTTCCCTAGTTGCTTTATTTGTTGCCGGTTTGTAACCATGACAGCACTTGGTCACACGGTAACAACATTCGTCCCAATCCTTTGATATCAATCTTAGAGTTTCTCTGATTCTTTCCTTTTCAGGTAAATAATTGCTGGTCTGTTATCGCCATTGGTTCATTCTCTGTTCTACGCCTGGTCTGTAATAAAAGTTAGTTTCAATTATGATGTAGCTCAACAGGGGCATCACTCCAGGATTGGAGGGTACACTAACCGATACAAGCTATCCGTGAATGTAAATATGCTTGATCAGAAGCATACATTGGATGTATGATGTACGGCCTCTTCTACCTCATTACCCTTCCCCTCCAAACCTATTATGTTTCCAGGTCAAACGTCATATTTTTGCCCCATTTTTAACAGTTAGAGGGGCCATTGATCCCCATGCCCCCTAAGGTCGACACCCCATGGTAGCACAGACATTTTGACCTACGTTTGAAGTCACTCTTTATTTGAACGTTTGTCTTGTTGTAAATAGTGTCATTCTGTGTTAATAATGGGATATTTCATAACATAAGTCATATGAAGAAGTTATAGCTGATCCTACTCTGGAGTGATTGCAAGGACCTTTTGGTAAGGCTATGTCCAGTGACCTTGAATAGAAAACTCAAGAAGGTAAAGAAGCAGAGAGCAAGTCTTGTTGCAGTTTAACAGCTCACTGATGTTGGTGTTGTTTGGAGCTTTATATTGAGAGCCATGCTAGTTCTCTGTAGGATACTATTCAGGCCTTGACCAATTTTTTTTTTAACTACTTGCAAACTGGCGACCGAGTCTAAAATTCTACTTGCCAAAACATTAAATTTACTCGTCATTTTTTCTCGCAAAGTGTTTGTGCGATATATGCCTAGGTAGTATGGCCTAACTAAGGATATCGCGGTATAGTGTTAGAACTGTTACTGTTAGGTGTTTACAGAGAAAACGATCTATTTAAATTGTGCTTCGTCAAAAGTGTTTTAAACATGATATTCATGAAAAAATAAAACAGTGAAACATTTTAAGCATTGTTTATGACTTGGTTTGTAAAAGTGACCACAAACATAAACAATGGCATGGCTGACCACTGTAACTTTCACTGGACATGACAGCAGACTACTGAATCAGTGTATGTGTTAGTATTGTTAACAAGTTAAGATAACGCTTGGTACTAACAATTATGATTATTATCGATCGATTACTGAGTGTCCGACTTGCAGCTTTCACTGGTCAGGTCTCGAGAATTATCCATTTTTTTTGGGACTAAAAATTAATCCAATAAACTTCCTGTTGTTTATTTCGAGGTATGTAATGTTATTTCGGCAAAATTATCATTTTATGTTCGCTCCCTTGAAAGTTCAGTACATAATGCACGTACATATAGTAAGCGATGTTACACTGTCATCTCTCATTGACATTTGGTCGTTGAACAAAATGAAATTTGGACTTGCTTCAAGTTCACTGCAATAAACTTTCTTACAGTAATATACATTACTGTTGCTGATGAAGGAAGAACCCATAAAGCTCAGACAGCAGTTACATTGTGATACTTGAAAAACTTTTTGTGAAAATATGCGGGTTTTTTTCCCTTGTTTTTAGCACACATTCTGTTTATGCTAAGGTTCCCGCGAAAACTGCTTGCTAACTTATCTTTGGGGAAATGAATAAATGATGGTGTTGAATGAAGTTGAATCGTTCGAAGATACGGATTGGCAAACTAGTTCTTCAACTGATGAGTCGCTTGTTGGTGGTGATATGGGTTTTGGTGTTTGATGGTCGATATCCGTCGGTGTTACGTCGCCCTTTGCTGGAAGATTACCTCTTGTCAATTGATGTGGTAGGGTTGAAATCTGTTATGGACGGGCCATTCTCAGTAATGTGCTTTTATTGATTCTTTTACCCCTGTTTGAGTTGTTGTTACACAGTTGTTTGAGCTGTTCCTTGGGACCTACTTGTAACAGTGCACTTGCTAATTCTATTGTAATGTTTAACATTAGGCAATAGGCCTTTGTTGATCGGCTCTCAAGTTAATAGTAAGCCTATCGTATAAAGGCAGTGAGCGAATGAGCCACTTGCCAAAATGCATTTTTTTCTCGCCAGTCGCAAACTTCTACTCGCCATTGGCGAATTGGCGACCGTATTTGTTGAGGCCTGATACTATTTCTGATGTTGACTTTCTGCATTTCGACTAAAAACAGAGTATAAAACTGTTGAGGTTCAGGAAAAGCCTTTGAGAAAGGGTTGGAAGTTACCTTCATTCTCCCAACGTCTGGAAAGCAAAGGAAAGTATGTTAGAATGTATCAAATCGTCTTCTAAAGCAACTTCAGTGAATATGGCTTTATCGACTAGTAGGCTTACCTTACTAAAATGCTAGAATACAACGGTATGGTGTACAGTTCAATCGTTGAAACTGATTCATGGCGTCTACAGTTTCAGTTAAAATCTTCACAAATG
>KN883828.1:0-14842 GCA_000934455.1 Apostichopus parvimensis
ATTTGTAAGCAAAAGTACACATTTTGAAAATATGAACATCGTTGACTTCGAGGACACCAAGAGTACTGTGCAGAGTATGAGTAGGAAAACGCCAGTGGTTGAACGTGATAATTTTTAGAATTCTATTTTGTAGAGCTTGTAAAGGCTTTGGAACGGAAATATCGGTCATTCCATACGTTTCCACACCGTAGGATATCCTAGAGTCACATGATTAACACATATATCTCACTAGTGTTAGATGGATGTAGGAAAGAGAAGGAACCTGTCCATCCTACCACCTACACGTAAATCAAATTTAGTCTTAGGAAACAAATGCACACCTGAATCTGTACATCTCTCATCATGAAAAGTAAAGGAACTCTTTTGGACTTTATGGCGAAAAGCTTCCAATTTTCAAAAATAAAACAAAACTGTATGCGCAACCTGCTTATCCACTAAAGAACCTGTGTAAGAGAATGCTTATTCAGCCTCTGAAGAAGTTCCTGCTAAGATCGATACGTCAGGCCCTCTTACTTTTACAGTACCCTCTCATTTTAACCGGTTTTTGGGTCGTTTTCTTTTTGCACACATTTGTCACAATTAGACTGTAAATTGGAAGTTTTTGTAGCTGTTCCCTGATTGAGCAGCTCAAAATTGTCACAAAGTTATCAGAATAACAACTATGCTGTATCTGCTCTTAAGAGTTAAAGGGTGTGAACACTCGCGCAAAAAGAAACGTCTAATGCCGGTAATCTGACCTAGTTTCGAATGAGGTGTAACAGAAGTGTTGGACACCCCATCGATCGCAGAAAATACACACACACAGCTTCCTATCGTCGGTAATTAGACACTAGTGTACATTCAGTACATACAGCTGCGCTGAATACCCACAGCACAGTGTACAAACAATACAGCGATGGACATCTCAGGTCCAGCTAAAGATAATAAGGTATCACGTTTCATTACTGTCTGCATTTTGTAGCGACAAGAGAAAAACTTCACTTGCAAGCAACGGAAAGTTAACTTTTTCCCAGGGCGGCACGCAGTTTGGGGCGAGTCTTCAATGCCTTTGACTGTATTCCAGTTAAACATACCATGCCCATGCACATGGCTATTGGGACCTTCTATATGTCACCATATCGGGGAATTACTTAAGTGACTGTCTCGGCATGCTAACTGAACAACTTACCAGCAGACTTCCCTTGGCACAGTAGGTCATCAAGATACAGATATGTGGAGTATCCACGCAAGCACCGACGAATTGGCAGACGTTATCATGTCTCATGTCTCGCATCTTCACGTCGAGAGAAGCAAAAAAGAACAAAAACAAAAGCCACATGACATACCATAATTATTTGCAATAATTGTACTCTGCACAAACTTTACACCAATATTCAAAAAGGAAAAAAAAAAATAGAATTTTTCCGATTCAAAGAATTTTAAAGACAGACATTTTAACGGTGGGTATCTTTACAGCTACTGTTAACAAACTTTGATTGTTGACAAACAAAACTACCTACATACTGCTGTTCTGTTCACTAAACCTACATATCTCTCCTACAGAGTACAATATGGTTGTTCTATTCACTAACCTACACATCTCTCCTACAGAGTACATTATTAGTGTTCTATTCACTAAACCTACACATCTCTCCTACAGCGTACATACTGCTGTTCTATTCACTAAACATACACATCTCTCCTACAGTCTATATATTGGTCATTCTTTGTTGTTTTGCTGCATTTTTTAGAACTAAAAACGTTGCCTTTCAGAACAACCAAACGGTAAGACCAGTTGGTTGTTCGAGGGACGTCTAGAAAAAGTTCATTAAACTTTAGCAGGTTTCACTATAATTTTCCAAACTTTAATTCTTAATGCGATTAAAGTGACAGAAATAGTTCACATTGAGAAACACCATTTTCATCGATGAAATTCACCGTTTCGCTAGTCCTGTAAGCTTAAAATATAATCTACATAATTTTCTGGAGGAGCTGTGAGTGAACGCCATGACGACCCATGGCGGTGATGTATTTACACGGATAGATTTCCTACGTACGGTCAAGAGGTCTGCAGAGTTACCGAATATCTCTGCCGTACGGTTCGCTGATACTCACATCTTTCAACTCTTTGCGCACGGACCGGTTCAGGTCGATAGATTGCTTGTTGATGGGTTTGATTGCACAGATATTTCCCTGCGGAATGGAAAGATAGAAAACTACGTCACCGGCTGTATTCAAAACTGCCGGTCTGTCTGCCTGTCTGTTTATGACGGAGCTACAAGCATTTCAGATTTAGGCAGATGACGGAAAAATGCGGCGACCGACCCTCGTAAACATCATCATCAAAGTCTGGTAATCGAGTTCGATACCAGCTTGAGGCCATTTTCAAACAATTTTCAAAAATTCAAATCTCAAAGGACAACAAACCTAGTAGTGTGAAAAATTATTTTTCCAAACAAATGGCCAAACATGATCCAAGAGTAAAAAGTTCGGTCAACTCCTTTAGAAAGTAGAGAGCCTTGTCTGACCGGCCATTAATGGAGCTCGGCCGATTCCTTAAGTCGGGGATGAGGTGACCGTTACCTTGTAAGTTCCGATGGTGGCAAAGATCTGCTGGGTATCTTGGTTCGTCAGGACCGATATGGTACTCATGACCATATTCTTCATCGACATGCCCTGTGCGTTCTTTTCGTTTCCGCGGGTCTGTATGTCCTCGTAGAAGACCTTCCAAACCAGACTGTCCAGCTCGGACTCGTACTTCTTTTTCCTTTCGAGAGACGAAGACGAAATCAGTTTGCAAAACGACTGACAGTCCACGACGATGTACGTCAATTTGCCTGGTACTTTTGAGAATTGACGACCAGTGAAGAATAGCAAAGTATGTCGCTTTGAAGATGGGAAATGTTAAAACAAGACTTGGCGAGCGGTATTTAGAATTTGGAAGTGACCATGTCTCCAGGGCTCTCCTCTCGGGGACATAATTAAGATACAACTACACTATACACACCTGTAGTAGTAGTAACCACCGGCAGCCGAACAGAATAAAATCATGAAGACTGGGATGAGGGCGTACAGATACGTCTCTGTGATTGAGAGAAAAACGTTGCGAGTATGTTCACATATCACACAAATGGTAACATCAACACCCATTGACAGCAATGGACAAAATTATCATGACGTTCAAACTTTTCGCTGTTTTTCTTGGGAGACAAGCGTTCATGTTTGTGTCCTGTTTCCAAGAATTTATAATCATCTGAAGGTATATCTAATAGACGTAAAGAGAGTCATGGAATGTTCTTGCGTTTCATTTAAAGCAGTTTGGCCATTGACATGATGCGAGACGTCTAAAACACAAAATGTCTACCAGATAACAATCTGTCCATTTTAGAACTTTAAAGAACCTAAAACTAGAAAGATAAATTTGATCCACGTAGTGATAAAAAACTACCACTTATCACAGCGCAGCAACCCAAAGATGTGCAACTATTTTCCAAGTTAATTTTAATGAGAAAATTAAGCAACGAAAGGTTCTTACATGAAGTTTTCCTTTGATACTTGGCCAACTAATGACTTTGCAACATTTATGATCCACTTGTGGTCACAGGTTTTCTTTGACACTTACACTCTCATATTGAACAAATGAGCTTACTTGGACAAAGTTTTCCATCGAAACCACAATACGGCTTGTCCTTTAGAGGTAGACCATCTTCTGTAGGCCAGTCAATTTCAAAATCACCAGTTTTGTCAAACGTCTACGAAAGGACGTGAATGAAATAGAGAAGCACTACAAATAGCATAATTGTTCGCCAGTAATTAGCACATAAACATTATAATTAAATGTTGTAAATTATGAATATACATACATATGTAACGTGTTTGTGTATTATGTATGTGCATTAATAAAATACAATATATGTTCAAAATGAAGACAACAATAAATACTGGTGGTTCTGGGCTGTAATATGAACAAAGTGTGTCATTAATAAAATAGAAAAATGAACTTATACCCAAGGCCACCAACAGGAATGATACATCAACCATTTTGGCAGCTAGCCACTGGTGTCTCCTTTAAAGGCATTGAAGACTCGCCCCAAACCGCGCTCTGACTCAAAAGTTAACTTCCGTTGCTTGCAAGTGAAGTTTTCTGCTTGTCGCTACAAAATGCAGACAGTAATGAAACGTGATACCTTGTTATCTTTAGCTGGACCTGAGATGTCCATCGCTGTATCGTTTGTATACTGTGCTGTGTGTGGGTATTGACCGCAGCTGTATGTACTGACTGTACACTAGTGTCTAATTACTGACGATAGCAAGCTGTGTGTGTATCTTCTGGGATCGATGGTGGTGTCTAACACTTCTGTTACACCTCATTCGAAACTAGGTCAGATTACCGGCATTAGACGTTTCTTTTTGCGCGAGTCTTCACACCCTTTAAATGCTAGATGCCAATTGGAAAAGAATCTCTACAGGATTCTACTACAAGGCTGATGAAAACAAAGTTTTCTTTGGGAGGGGTCAGGTTAAAGGGGGGGGGGAGGACACACCACACTTTGGTAACACAATGGAAAATTCATTCCTACTCACACTAATCATTACATGCTAGCATTCTACAATGCAATACTTAAAGGGTGTGAAGACTCGCGCAAAAAGAAACGTCTCATGCCAGTAATTTGACCTAGTTTCGAATGAGGCGTAACAGAAGTGTTAAACACTACCATCGATCCCAGAAAATACACACACAGCTTGCTACCGTCGGTAATAGGACATACAGCTGCGGTCAATACCCACAGCACAGTATACAAATGATACAGCGACGGACATCTCAGGTCCAGCTAAAGATAACAAGGTATCACGTTTCATTACTGTCTGCATTTTGTAGCGACACGAACAAAACGTCACTTGCAAGCAACAGAAAGTTAACTTTTTCAGATGGCCGCAAGCGGTTCGGGGCGAGTCTTCAATGCCTTTAATATCCATTTTCATATGTCCGACATTAGACCGGAGGATGCAACAGCCACATTCAACGTACCCATTCACCGTCAGCCTTGGTAAAGATGCCGTAGTCCTGGCAGACTCTGTCACCTGGGGCTTTTCCGTCTATCCTCTCGTCGCCTGAGAGTAGATAGCTCGTCACCAGCATGAAGTTGGAAACGCCGTCGCCATTTTCGTCGATCTGCCTGGTGATTCTTCCGACGCCTGGATAGTTGGAAAAAAGAGAATCAGCCAAAAGGAAAAAAGATGGCGAGCCACTCATATCACCAAATCTGATATCAACAAACTTTTAAATCATGAGACAAACTCAAAGTGGTCACCTACTACCAAAACTTGTCATCATTTTCGATAACTTGGATATTGCAGCGAACCAAAAATTGATCCCTCTAAATCATATTTTGATGGTCAAAACATTTGGTGCAAATATTATACTGCAGGAAATACTTCTCCACAGTTTCGACAATTTTATGTAGTACCCTCCATTTGGGCTTACCAAAAACACACATGAAAATCAATGCATCCAGCCAAAGCCATATCATTCCAAGATATACAACATGTAACTACATACTGTAGTGCCAATATCATGACCCAAGCCCACCGCCACCCCCTCCCACTGCCCATCCAACCCCGCACCCCCTCCCACTATAAAGAGCTAATAGAGTGGTCCAAGTTCCCCATAATATGGTGAACCACCAGGTGGCATATTGGTCAAAGTTCCCTATCATGATAATGTCTCTACTCAAAGTTCCACAAGGAGCTAATCATGCATATGACACCCCCTGCATCAAGTTTTAGAGATATATACTGCAGCAACCAAAGGCACTCTAAAAACTATACAAGCGAGAAAACGCTGAAATCATCAAGTCCACTTACTGTTGTACTGAGTGTTAAACATGCGTGACACTAACTTGGCACCATCGTAGGGGTCATCTCCGTCTGCGAGGTGTGCGTCCAGGGCGAGTGAAAACTGGGTGACAGCGTCATAGATGAAGGAACCAATCGAACCATACTGAAGACGAGAGGAGATTGCGAAAGCATTGAGCCACCCGTCCAGCATCGATTCGGGGCCAAATAGGTTTATCCTTAGTATTGTTAATATTATCTGAGCATAGTTGCTAAATCAAAATTAATTCTGGTATCAAACTAGACTGCAGCATGAAATACAACCGTAGCATCCAATGCACTGCTAACATCATAATCTACCATCATATCCAATTCGATCGCAGCTCCGAAAACGTTTGAAGTAGCTAGAACACTTGCCGCAGCTGAAAAGTTTACTGTTTTGGAAAGACACATAATTTCGGTTTCATATGATATTGACACCCAAACAGGCATGCTACTACAAAATCTTATCAGCACAGACCCATAGGAAAGTTGTTGCCTTAAATAAGAAATGGAGGTGTGTTTTAATTACATCGCAGCTTAATTCGTGCAATGCAATGCAATGTGTGTTTCACATTATTGCAACAATTGTTGAAACTTACATCATTTTCAGAGGTACTGTTGAAAGGAGCCCGCTGCGTATACTGCTGTATGTCTTTGTTGAAGTTCCAGATGGCGAACCCGTCGGACACTCCTTCCTGGTTCACTATGAGCAGGTATCGGAATGCCTTCATGGCAATGTCATCGTCGCTCTCGGTCGCCCATTTGGAGTATATCCCTGCGCAAATTAAGAGTTTGCAAACAAGGTGTCGACTGTGAGTCAGTTAATGTGAGCAAATGTGCAAATGTTTCCATCCAATTAACACATGAATGAATGTCAGTGATGTACAATTAGTAAGCAAATGGCTTAGAATTGATATAAATACAGATAATAAAAAACAAAATGAGCATGCACAGAGACATCATCAGCTCTTAAAACAGGGATGAGCCTGGGGTAAAAAAAAATCACGGAACTTTGCAAAAATTGCGGTATAGGCTCCAGTTTGCTTATGCTACAGTGTGTTAGGATAATAGTTTTGTCCCCGAGGTAGAAAAGAAATCAAGGATATTCCGCGAATTCGCAAAAAAAAAGCTCATGCCTGTTTAAAGAGTCCTCAATTTAAAAAAAAAAATCTCAGAAAAAAAACTTTTCACATAACTTTTTGTCACAGGGGCGGCTCTTTAAATATTTCTCTAAATCACACACACACACACATCGATTCAAACAGCCAGAGCTCAGACCATCGAAGACCTCGTTGATTTTTACCTGCTCTCCTTTTCACTAATTGTTACCGACTTTTTCAGGGCCTGTCCTTAGAGGCTTAGACCTGCACTGTGTCAACCCGCCAATACCAAAAATCTCTCGTTGCACATGAGGTCTAATTTACATATATTTGGGCTTGTATAGGATTTTCAGGAAGTTATGTCAGTTAACCTAACTGTATTCAACTGAACAAATTTCCTACAGCATTTAAGACGTTGAGTGCATCAATCAAAAAAATTTTTAAAAATTAATTTAAATAATACAAGCTGATGGCTCTCGTGGCATGCAGGCTCTTCTTGCTTCCCTGGCTAGATGTTCCGTACACCTCTCACGAGGCGTATTATTACATGGAATTAATGATTAACACCAGTGAACTGTGTCAAATATTGCCATGCACAATTGCCTTCAAGTCTTGTTTCAGTTTATCACCCAGACCCAAAGACGACGAACAGAAGCGCATAATTAATACTAGCTAGCTCGTTGACAAAAATATTGATTCATTCAACTCAACATATCAAAATGCTGGATTCTATGCAGGGATGTACTCACACTGGACGGCACCGGGCGGCTGCGCCCAGCGGTTCTGAATGCCGCCCAGTACAAACAGTATTTTAATCATTTCCGCCTGGCATTATTTTTTGATGATAATTTAACAAATTTTACCATAAAGAAAATCTGGGAGAATACATGGCACAAAATAGCACCACCTAAGCATACTTCATGTGCAAAATTTGTCCAGTGGGGAGGGGGGATCCCCACCCATGAGATCCCTCTCCCAGGGTGTGGATCACACTACCACACAATCTGCCCGGCAATCAAATATTCCTGAGCACGTCCCTGCTATGATATGACTTCCAGTGTCCTCCTGTAACAGATATTTGAGTATTCTTTTGTGCGACGTGTACTTACATCGGATACTGTGAAAGTCGGTCGTGATACGGGACACCATGTCGGTTATTTCGCCCAGCACCATATGCTCTCCGTCATCGAAATAGCCACCGTTATATCCGGCGAGCATGAAACTGCGCAACTCGTAGTGGTCTCCCAGGAATATGTAGACTGAAGAGAAAAGAGAGCCGTGACGATTAAAGGAATTATTAGCGATGCATCGATTTGATCAAAGAGTAAAAGAGGAAATCGGTCTAAAGGCCCGGTCAAACTATACTGATTTTTTATCGGAATACTATCCGATTTTCCCAGAGGAATCGGAACAGCCAGTTTTTCGTTCGGTACGTCTTCTAGCCACAGTGATAAAGGACCTGATTTGCTATCTGTTGAGCCATTCCGATGTGGAATAGCGGACCTCTCCTAACTTTGGATATTGAATCCGTTTCCTTTTATTGGATAGCTATCCGATTTCTCTTCCGATTTTTATCGTTTTTCGATGTGACGTCACTTCAGAATGTAGTCCGTTCCAGAACCCCTCAGATTTGGAGTAGGTATTCGAATATTCCACTGCATTCATTACATTCACTACCACAAACCTCACTCTTCGGCCTAAAATCGAAAAAATCGGACCGTATTCCGATAAACTATCGCTGTAGTGTGACCGGGCCTTAACAGTCATGGTAGAATCTGCCTTCAATACCTAGTATCTAAACGTTGAGTTTGAGACAACGCATGATGAACTTTCAGAGTGGTCACGCTTAAATTTGAGGCACAGCTAGTACTATAAATGTCATCCATGAGCAGTGAACACTGACAAAGAATGTACACATCCACTTTTTCTTTACTTTTCACTCTGTTGTAGTTTGAATTCTCAGTAATACTGCTACATTGCAGAATACACACATACATTACCAATGAATGTGGAACACTTATATTCTAACGCAGCATTCCGCAAAAAACTTAACCCAAAAGAGGGCCACTAAATATTTTCCGGGCAAGGGGGACAGGGGGGTGTGGTCTCCAGTTTTCTAGACGTCGAGAGATTTATCAACATTTTTGCAGAGGTTGACCAACATGATCGACTAAGTTAACCTTCTGAGCAGTTTTTAAGTCCAAGCTGACTTTGATGCATTCCAAGCATGATTATGAGGGATGGGCCCTCTTGCGCGTTGTGGCACAGTCCTCGGGGAAGCTCCCAGGGCATGGGCCTAAAAGTTTTGCAAACACTTGATCTAATATATCCAATCTTAAATTACAAACCTGAATACAAAATTTTTAATAAAATGTGATTAGAAATTACGTGCTAATGCATCTATATAGACGTTAAATTGCTTCAAACTTGCTAACAACAACAAAAAGGCTACTTTATTAAGTTTTACACTTCTGTTAACATCAAATTAAACACAGTTTTACTGAGAGAGTCTTCTACAGTACATGTCTTCTAGCTTTTGAGTTTATCCGCATTGGCAATATTGTTGACTTTCTGTATTTGTTCCAGATTACAAAAGTTCTTGAGGTACTTTTTGAGCATTATGAAGTTGGAAAGAATGGCTTATAGCATGCCTCCACGAGTGATACCTATACCAGTTGCACCAGAAACCATACATGCAATTATTGCATTTGGGTTGTTTGCCAACTAATCAAAATGTATGAAAGTACTCTCACTTTGTGAGGGGTGGGATGTGGGGGGGTTCTGCTTCAGAGTTAGTAACTTGTAATCTGAAACCAGTTGAGTGTGAGTAACCACACGTGACTGAGGGCTATATGTATCTGTAAACATTACGTAGCTCGCAGGGAATTACTTAGTCTTTAACTTTTGCGAAGCAGCTTTGACGTCTCTGAGTTTGTCTCAATGTAGAGACGCGTACAAAATAAGACAAACAAACAAAATTTATCTTCTGTCTCTCTATTTGAGTTCAAGAATAACACTGGGTTTAAATGGCCAGTGAGTTTTAGGAAATCATAAAAATAAAGTAAATATACAGTAAAGTAAGTAAGTAAAGGGCGGTGGAGCAAACAGCTACAGTGTGAGACGGTACTCACTCTAAAAGAAAATAGGAAAACATTTATAAATATGATGCAACATGAAAATATGTTAATACATTCAAAAGGATTATCATATCATAGTAAAATACTGAATGAAACTGAAATTCAAGGAAATATGCAACAAGGTAGAGATATTTAAATGCTCAAACCAAATCCAAAAGTTCCTAGAAATATGCCAAAATGAACAGCTTATGTACTTTTAATTCCATTGCTGACTTTACATGCATGCAAAGAACTAAAATAATTAATACCGCAAAGTAACCATTTTCAGAAAACGAGTTATTAGAGATACAATAAGTAAATAAAACATTAATCATGTGACTGACATGTGATGCATTTACACTAAACGATAATTGACAGAAATCAAGCCTCAAACTAGAACATGTTTAGTGATCAAATCTGGACAAGGAGTGTCGAAAATCAGTCTCTAACCAATTAATCTGATTATGAATGTCTCAAAGTTTAAGTAAACAGGCAATTTTCTAAACACAATTACAATAATTAAAGATTGACATTCTTATATGTACCAAACTAATATTGCAATATACAAATGAAGCCTAGAAAGACCATTGTCCCTAGCATGCTGTGTTAGGCTTCGACCCACTCAATAACATACGAAAATTGCTCTGAAGACCATTATTAAAAGATCAGATTCAACAAGATAGAAAACTATATGTAAGTTACATATCAACATAATGGTAATGAGTTATACCTCAAAGAGTACTAAAATCAATGTGACACAAAGTTTGACTTACGAACGGAAGAGAAAATATAACATAGATGACTAGATAACTAACTGGAATAACTTAATTATGTCATGACAATACTTCCAATAGTGGAGGTTAATCCCCAGAATTACACACTGTTTAATATAAATGATACTCGTAATCCATCGTAACAATTGCTCAAATATAAAATTACAGTAGCGTGGTAGGTTACCATTCCTACAAGATAAGTCTATTATAGCCTAGCTTTTACGCGATGGAGGCGGCCATTTTGAGAAGAGGGCGCCCAGACTAAATACATATATCTCTTCGTCACTACGAACCTAATGCAGAAACTGTACTGAGCTAATGGTGTACACATACATAGCATAATAAACACTGTACTAAACTTAGATAGGCCTTACGAGCGATCGTGACTGAGAATTAACTTAATGAAATATCAACTTAAAATTAATTACAAGTTTACAAAAAGTGATTAAGAATGAAGAGAAATATTCACCTCACATCTCGATGACTATCACTGATCGAGAGACTACTTAAATCTCGGTTAAATTATGGTGAAAACAGCATGAATAAACGAATTGACCCTTCCTGTCTGCAGATTTGATAGCAAGTGCGTGCGTTTGTGGTAATGGTAATAAAAGTTACGCAATAACGTTACGCAAGAGGTAGAACACTACTACTAGGCGTGATTTACAAACAATGGACACCTTTCATTACCAAGACAGTACATGCATGGCAACAAGCTATGAAAACATGAATATTCAAGAAGGGTGAAAGTCAAGACTTTCGTAAAACAAAGGAAATAATTTACTAGATCCATTACACACTCCCCTGCTAAACAAAAGTTTTTCCACAAACTTACAATGGAACTGTAATAGAGACGAAAGAGATTAAATGAAAATGAAAAAAAAAAAAAACATATGTACATCTATACACAAAACCTTGAGGACAATAACCTTTGGCCACAACTAAAACAAGGTAACTCCACTTGGCTAATAAACAACAAACTAAACATCAATAATCGACTATCAAAGAAAACAAGAGTAGAAACTCGACTCTGGATACAAAACACAAGAACATTACAAAAAGATAGTCCTGTTGCCAGTCGATCTACTCAGCAAATCTCTACTACGATTTCTTAAAACTTCCAAATTTTCACTATCACTGCATTCAGCAGCACAAAAAGACAACAAGGCTGAACGTGGTTCACGAAATGGGTTGGAATGTACGCCCTTGGTTGGTCGAAAAGAACGCCGAAATCTGGGCTCCTCCTCAGATGTTGAATCGGAAGCTGGATCATCATCGGAGCTGGGTGGATCAGATGGAGGATTGATCACAATTGGTAGATCTGAATCGCTTGAACTATCAGATGTTGAGGAATGACGTCTGACAATCTTTC
This sequence comes from Apostichopus parvimensis, assembly GCA_000934455.1. Classification (NCBI taxonomy): domain Eukaryota; kingdom Metazoa; phylum Echinodermata; class Holothuroidea; order Aspidochirotida; family Stichopodidae; genus Apostichopus; species Apostichopus parvimensis. Next base: position 12,218 of record KN883828.1, read on the forward strand.
GAGGATTTCTTCTACGTGCCTTTGGATGTCTAGTCTCTCCGGCAGCCATACATTGTCGGTTAGGACAAGGTATAATCTCTCGTCGATTTACAACTCTGTTACCACTACCGTCAGCAAGCGAAATTTTGTACACAGCTTTATCACCTGGTCGAGACACAACTGTATAGACAACAGAACCCCATAGATCTGCAATTTTATGTCTGCCCTGCGGGTGGTTCCTCAAGTACACCTTTGTACCTATAGCTAAAGGCTTTTCTGCAGCAACCGCATGATGAACTTCTTGTCTATGACCAGTCACTTTAGCTAGATGCTCCCCTGCTTTTCGGTGTGCCATCTGAAGGGTATTAGCATGGTTTGCTAGCCAGTCCCCAACTGTTGTTGCTTCGAGAGGTTGATCATCATCATCACCCAAAAGAAAATCTACTGGCAACTTTGGTTGACGCCCAAACATAAGAAAGAATGGAGAGAAACCCGTGGAGGCATGTTGTGTTGCGTTGTAAGCGTAAAGTACTTCAGGAAGATGCTTCGACCAAGAGCGTTTCTTTGAAGGTGGCAGAGACCTTAGAAGATTGTGTAAAGTCCGATTGAATCTCTCTACTTGACCGTTTCCTTCCGGATGGTATGGAGTAGTCCTAGATTTCTTTATGCCATAGAAGGTACACAGTGAGCGAATAAGCAATGATTCAAAGTTGCGGCCTTGGTCTGAGTGTAAACGCTTTGGCACTCCAAACTTCGAAAACCATTCTTGCATCAGTGCTGAAGCAGTAGTCTCAGCAGTCTGGTCTTTGGTGGCAACTGCTACAGTATACTTAGTGAAAACATCAGTCATCACCAACACATTTTCTTTTCTGGCAGAATCTTTTTCAAGAAGTGTAAAGTCGATGGCTACAACCTCGTTTGGACGGTAAGCCGAAATACTCTCCATCGGTTCCTTAATACGTGGCTGTCGTTTGGCTCTGGTACACCTATCGCATTGTTCGCACCATGCTGTTATGTCGTTTACCATACGCGGCCAATAACATCTACTCCGTACTAGACTGATTGTTCTTTTAACGCCTTGGTGACTCGTGTCATCATGACAAGCACGGATAACATCACAAACTAAGACTCTGGGAAGAAGCAACTGCCAAATATTTTCACTTTCACAGACTCGATACAACAGGCCATCTTTCTCCTGAATCTTGTCCATCTGTCGTAGTAGCAATATTGTTCCTTCGTCCTCACCAATCCTTTCTTCCGATGTAGGTTTCCTTCCCTGCTCCCTGTAGAAGCGGAATCTATTGATAGACTGATCTTTCTGCTGGAAGTCTAACAGTTCATGTTTTGAATAACCTGGGAAGAAGGATGCACCTGAAATAGATATTGGGCAATTCTCATTGTTGTCAATTTGGTTGATCTGACATCGCTCGTGCCTCACCACGTCTTGAGGTATGGAAGTCATCCCTGCCCTACACACGTAAGCTTCTGAGGTCACAAAGTCCTCACAGTCTCTTTGCGGTCGTCTTGAAAGGCCATCTGCTGCTTTGTTAGACTTTCCAGGCTTGTATTTTACCTGAAAATCGAAAGAAGCCAAATCTCCAATCCAACGTTGCTCAACAGCACCTAACTTTGCAGAATTCAGGTGGGCTAGAGGGTTGTTATCGGTGAATACGACGAATTTACTACCGAGGAGATATTCTCTGAACTTGTCTGACACAGCCCACTTCAAACCTAACATTTCAAGCTTCATGCTAGAATAGCGCTCCATGTTCTTTTCTGCTCCACGTAGAGTTCGGCTGGCATATGATATGACCCGTCTCTGTCCATCCTGCCACTGGTACAAGACAGCACCTAAACCAAGTAGTGAAGCATCGATCTCCAATTCAAAGGGTTGCTTAAAATCTGCATAAGCAAGAATAGGCTGTTGGCAAAGACTATCTTTCAAACGCTCATACGCCTGCTGATGTTCAGCCTCCCACTTAAACATTTCTTTCTGCTTCTTCTTTTCCTGTCCAGCACATTGACCAACTAACTTGTGAAGGGGACTTGCAATCTGAGAAAAACCAGCAACAAAACGACGATAAAATGAACAAAAGCCCAAAAACGATCTCAACTCTTTGGTGGTCTGTGGTCTTGGCCAACTCTTTACAGCTTCGATCTTATCAGTGTCTGCTTTAACACCATCCCTAGTAACAGCGTGACCTAGATATTTGACTTCTGGACGAAACAGCTTACATTTACTAGGCTTAATCTTGAGACCGAACTTACGAAGTCTATCAAACACTACACCCAACCTGATCAAGTGATCTTCAAAATTGACAGAATACACCAGAATATCGTCAAGATAGCACAAAACAGAACGAAAGAACTGATCTGCTAGACAAGTTTGCATAAGGCGCTGAAAGGTACCAGGAGCATTACAAAGACCGAAAGGCATACGCAGATATTCATAAAGTCCAAAAGGAGTGATGAAGCTGGTCTTATGGAGGTCATTCTCATCTACTGCAACCTGATGGTAACCGGATAAAAGATCTAGTGATGAAAACCATTGAGCGCCATGAAGTGCATCCAAGGAGTCCTCTATCCTTGGTATCGGGTGAGCGTCTTTCTTTGTCTTGGAGTTCAGTTTGCGATAGTCCACACAAA
>KN883828.1:41504-54397 GCA_000934455.1 Apostichopus parvimensis
AGAACTTTTGTTCGGTGACCAGATTTGGTAAACATGAAAAGAGATAGTTTCGTTATTCTGGTACAAACGTAATTGCCATGATGTTGCAATGTCATTACATCTTTATTCTAGCAGATTAGTCAAGCAAACTTGGCCTTCGATACTTTAGTAAATCTGGTCACCCAACATGGCTGGTGACATACCATGAACTCAGGTACCCAGAGATCGTTAATACATATATTTATATTCTGCATCATACGTTGAAAACACCTGTGCTCGAGACCGACAGTAAATCTTTCATAATAGGATGAACTTTTCGGAACACCCTTTAGCCAACATAAGTATCAAGAAAGTGAACAAAAAACAAACGGATGTAAACTTTAGTAACCTGGGGGGGACTGTTTGAATTACAGGGCACACCTGGCTGTGTGGGTGTGACAAGTTACCAATGATGACCAAGGGTTGACTAATGTAGAGTCATGTTAAGAAGGCCTTTGCCTTGATACAAGATTGTAATCCTTCATATTTAACTTTACAGTCACAGTTAATTCTTCCAATTTGCTTTTTACGGAGTCTCTCTACAGAATGACTGTGTCTACACCATAGTTTTCCCAGGGTGCATATAAACTCCCATGTTTTTCTTTCTAATTGAAGTGATTCTGTCGTTCTAATGCATGACAAATAAATGACAGCAGAAGAATTAGAATCAAGTGTACTTTTAGAAATCAAGTGTACTTGTAGAAATCAAGTGTCCTTGTAGAAATCAAGTGTACTTGTAGACGAGAAACTGTGGTGTCTTTGAGAAGGCAGTCGCAAAGAGTTTACCATCTGGGGTAGGGTCGGAGAATGCAATGTCTTCCATCCTTAGGACAGAGCCGAACGTGTAATGATACCTGAAAAATAAAAAAAAACAGTAAATGTTTACCGTAGAAACAGTTTAAGAAAAAAGTGATAGTAATTTATAAGCATAAAAGACTGTTTTACTTTCATTATGCAAATGAAATGCAAATTATGTGGCACGCATAGCTAGTTATTCTGGATATAAGCAATCTTTGTTCTTTGTTATGCTAGACGTTCTCTTCTGCATGTATAAGGGAGTCATTATGGTCGTAGAGTTCTTTCCCTTGTAGGTCTTGTAGTTTATGCAGGTCTTGGAGACCTAATGGAGGCCTAATGTAGCTCCGTTTTCTTTCATGGTCGGACCGCGCTTTGCCTCTTACGGTACATTTTATATCAGTTAGCAAATATGGAAGTCCATATATATATATATATATGGAAACTATATATTGAGAGGTGTTTATATTTTTCTATGTGTATAGTCTTACCGTTAAAGAAAGCCGTATACGGAGGTTACAGTAACTCATTGTCAATAACAACGTTGCTTAACACGATCCTTTGAAAATATGAATCAACTTTATATGGAACCTTGGGGCTTACTTAATACTCCTAAAATATTTGAAACGATTTCTGGATGTTTGTAATGATCTATGACGGTTAGGTAGTGCCGTAATCAAAACAAGAGCAAATTTTCACGATTAAGATCAAGTTATGACATCGCCGAAATGTATCTATGTAATGTAGTGTTTGGCAATGAGGTCTGTTAACTTATGGCTTTCTCTTGACAGAAAAACTTGAGTAAATACCATGTATTGCTAATAGGTCCAGTGACAGATCCAGGATTTCGTGGAGTTGTGAGTAGGGGGGGGGGGGGGGGGGGGTGGGGGAAGGTAAGTATTGGTAGATACCAAAATTATTTAACAAAATATGGTGAATAAAAAAACACAAACAGCAAATGGATGCATGAATTGGTTTGTAGTGTGCTAATAATTTTCAGTATGTACCCTTGGTACGATCAAAATGAGTTTTAAAGCTTGTTTTTAATGCCTAAAATTTCCAAGGTTCCCGGGATCCACTTAGCTCCTCCCACCCCCTCCCTTCAATGTAAGTAAGAGATATGTCACGCTCCAGTTTTTTTTTTTTTTTTGAGTACTCTCAATGACCCAATCGATGAGTTATGAACTTTTAGTTCACTTCAGAAGACTGTGTCCCACAAAATTCCTGAATTAACTCTGTTTCATTTGGAAAGTTTATAGCATACATTTCATCTCTGTTGTGGTGAGTTCGGTAGACAGACTTAACAGATATATGCTCTTGTGTACCTAAACCAAGTTTCTTTCAAAATTGATGAATGATATCAACTTCAATGTAGAAAGTAACTTCACAAAAGTAGTCATCTTTTTACAAACCCAAATCTCTACAGTATGTAACCTACATCAATGATAATGATAATGATAATGATAATGATAATGATATTGATAATGATAATGATATTGATATTGATATTGATATTGATATTGATATTGATATTGATAATGATAATGATAATCAGCAGCAGCAGCAGCAGCAGCAGCAGTTCTTTTTACAACGGTTTAGAAACACAAAATGTGGGAGAAACCGGCAAGGGCTTATGGATTAGAACTTACATGTCAGGTGGCTTCCATTTCAATATTTCAGCTCAAAGTTAGAATCTTTTCAATTTAGAATGTCATTTGAGATGGGAAAACCATCTTGGATGAAAAACCCACCTTACTATGACCCTGTCGGGTATCGAAACCGGAACCTCCCAATTACTTAACCTCATTGCTTCAAGTACCACTGCCTTTATCCACTTGGCCACAGAACCGGTTATTGCCTTAACGATATATGAAGTTTGGGTACGATATATGTGGGAAAAGATCTACTAAGAAAAAATTGCAGACAACTTTTGAGAGAGCAAAAAATTCTTTGGCTGGATTTAAGACTTCAAACCATCCACAACCATGAATGACAATACACTCCTCTACTACATCTAGAAGCTGAACAAAGTGCTGGTTGCCATAGCAACTACTTACCTCAAGGCCTCCATCAGTCGGGACGCTATCTTCTTCCTCCTCATCGGACCAGCTACCCAGATGCGACTCACACCGCAGACAGCGGGAGACGGGTCCGTTTCACAGCACCACGCCTTTTGCGATTCCGAGTCTGTATCTTCTGCCTTTGGTTGTTCTTTGTCTGGTATGACTCTATAGCCCTAAATAAAATCAAGCAGGTAACCAGTGAAAATAGGTCACACAAAACAAACGCCTTAAAAATTCACAAAGTAACAAGCAAAGTGACAGACTTAGGCAGTTTTAAACACAATATGAATATTCGACAAAACCAGTCAACAACAGAACCAAGGACAAGCTTAGCGATTCCTTGCTGCATTTTATAAGCGAGCAGTTAATGTAGTAAACTATGAACACACATTCGCATACTTAAAAAGGTTGATCCACATACCAAATGTGAAGGATATCCAAGCTAAATTTTTGGGTGAGTGTGATTACAAGGTTTCCAGATTTTTGACCTCTGTCAGCCTCAAATGACCTTTAACCTCCACAGAAAAACAAACAAACTCATTAAGGTGGATCCACATACCACATATATACAAAGTTCATCCAAGCTTTAGAGGTATTTGTGTTTACAATGTTTTCAGACAATAACATCTGTTGACCTTCTTTTGATGAGAAATGTTTTGATTCTTTCCACAGAGTTGTGAAAAGCAAAAAATCAGTAGAGACTTTATTTTATTCACTAGAATCACTTCTACCAAAGCTATTAACAACACTTCATTACTTTCCCAGAATCAATTTTTTAACCACCTCTACAGCCAGATAGCAAAAACAGTTTATTGAAGTGAAATACTTGGTTGTCAACACACAGTATCCAAACTTTACAATACACACCTTTGTAATTCCTTCTGCAATGAGACACCCAGCGATCTTCTTATCACTACTGATGAACAGAAAGGTCTGGAGGGAAAATAAAAAACATCAAATGAATCAAGCGTTACTAAACGATGAAATAAGGTAAGCAATTTATTTCTGATCTTCTAAAGTATTAACATGGTAACAGGACTCTCTCTGGACAGAATCCTGGGAAAACTTAGGGACTGCTACAAATTCTTAACGAGAGAAATGTTTCATGGCAATTATAAACAAATCTTGTCGGTTGAAAAGAAATTATCGTCTAGAATGGAATTTGAAAGTGTGATCTCCAAGGTTTAATACAACGCCTGTGGTCTATTTATCAAACTATCTAGCCCTTATATGTGGTGATGATCTCTTTTTAGCCATTTTTTAAGACGGGGATGCCGGTCAGAAGCGGCAGTAACTTGCATACCTTGTAGTGAAGGATCACATCCCAATTATATTTGAATCACATTCCAACCCAAAGAAGGTGTTTATGTCGTTTTTACATTATTTTCTTACAGATAAACACAAAAAAATTACAACTTCTTACATAAATCTAAAGACATTAAACCAATTTCTCCATCCACAAAGGTATATTAGTTGAAACTTCATACATTACCGTGACATGCATTATGCAGCCAAATTAACGGTATCGTACATTACACTTCATTTGGATGAACGCACACTACCTTACAAAGGTCCTTGCCAGATAATGAATTTCCCTCGACGAAACCTAGTTCTCTGTCCACGAGCGCTCGGACCTCTTCCACCTGTGGCAAAAAAAAACAAAAAGAAATGCAACTCTGGTTACTAAATTATTCAATAAATATGTAACAACAAGCAATTTTTCTGACCAACTCCTAGGTGGGAGCATCTGGCAAACGCACATCTTAATTATTGACAGCAGGGGAGGTAAGCCAAACAAACAAAGAAACCCAGTCCAACACAAAAACCAAGGAAAGTACTTTAATAAAACAACAAACCACAAAGAAAAACCGAAGGAAGAACCTCGAGTCCCCCTCCCCCGGAAAAGGAAAAAACGCCCCCCCTGAGGAAGGAAAAAAAAGCAACCAACCTGAAAACCAAAACCAAACCGGAACAAAAGTAACAAAAAAAACCTGGTAAAAAACCAAACAAATCCTCCTGGAAAAAACAAAAAGCAACTAACCTTTTAAGGGCAGAACTGGGAACCCCCGCAACAAACAAGAAGAATCCAACAACAAGAAAAACCTCCAACAACTCCCCCATCCTCCAAACCCGGGAAAAAAAAAACACCCAAAAAGACGACACAAAAAAAACACAAAAGTTAGTCAAATGATTCAACAATAGTTTAAATGGCTGTTATTAAACAGTCGAATACATTTGTATATCTATTACTTACCAGGTAGCACTGAGACATACCACTGCTCGTAGTTTGCCAACCTCAGCAGTCTTTATTAAATGGTTTACCGTTCTGATTTTTGAATCAACAAGTATGAATAACGCCATCGGATCGTTTTATCTGATTATTGCCTAGAAAAATGCAATATTTCTGATCCATTGTCTTATTTTCAAACATTTATTGTTTTCAAGAAACTCCCAACTTGAATTAATTAACAACTTTTCAAAAGTATGTAACAAAATAGCAGATATACTCATTTAACTCCAACTGCCGCGAAAGATGAAATCTATCACTTTTAATACGCCACTTGCGTCTCAAAAGAAATAGTTATTAATTTCTGTTCAAAGAGAAAATCGCACAAGTAACATGTGTTGATACATACAGATTGTATTTCAAATTGCTTATCGATCGTTGTATTGTGGCAAAGTGGAATTAATAATCAAATATACAGAGCTCCCAACTGACCCGCATTTCGCGGGTTGGACCCGCATTCTAACACCCAAACCCGCATTCTAACACCCAAACCCGCTGACCCGCGCAAGCGTCCGAAAAACCCGCATTGTTATTGTCAAGTATATATAAAAAAATTGCATCAAATTTTGACTTAGCAACCATCATTTCTTTAGCATTTAGCATAATAGAGTATAAAATCTCCTTTACAGCATCATTTGAACCTCAAATTAGCCTATATTTCTTTTCATTGGGGCGAGCAGCGAACATTTTCATGCCACGGGAAAGAATGAATTATCACTACTATTCAATTTATTGATGTTACACACAAAAAAATGCATATTTCTCAGAAAATATTGGGTGACAAAAGCCTTTCTCAGTGCCACCATTTTACATGTAGGCATCACCAGGATTCCAAAAAAATCACCCTCCCCTTATACCCCTCCCCAGGACGGCGATTCGTGGCATGGACCAGCATTTGCCTTCTCAAGAGTTGGTAGCTATGAATATAATTCTGCTGAAGTCTACCTATCGTACCTAAAACCAACACCAGACGAGATGCCTATACTTCAGTTGTGCGAAAGCAGTTGTTGTTGCAATGGTATTTGTGTGCGGTAAATCACGTAATAGAATATGATGATGGAATGTATTGTTTTTAAATATTTTTCCACATAACACAAAATGGACTGATTAGTGTATCAACCACAGTATAAGGTTTGGACACAGAATTTGTGACTCTGGTCAAGTCGGTATTGTCTGTGTTATGAAAAGTTTCTTGATTTGAAAATTACGCATTCCTTTAATACACATACATGCAGTATTATCATTTGCTGTAAACAGAGATGAGCCTGGGGTAAAAAAAAAAAACTTTGCAAAAATTGCGGTATAGGCTCCAATTTATGTATGCTACAGTGTGTTAGGATAATAGTTTTTGTCCCCTAGGTAGAAAAGAAATCACGGATATTCCGCGAATTCGCGGAAAAAGCTCATGCCTGTATAAAGCAAACAAAATGCAGTACACAGAAACACACGAAGCAACAAACAACCGGTGCTGACCAAATTTCACACTCCGGTCTCTTATCATGGCAACTTACATTAAACTTTGTACAGCTGATGTATTTCCGATGGAACTTGGCATGGTTGGCTTCGTCCTCTGGGTGGGTTGCTGTGTAGACCATGCCACAGGTATCACAGTTCACTGCTCCAAAATACTTCTGACCAAGGTCCTACATAAAACGGGAAGGAATTGACATTTGTTTCTTCAAAATTACGCAGTCGTCGATTGTAAGTTCAGAAAAGAAGATGAATATTTGTGTTACAATATTTATATTAGTGATGAATATTAGTGAATATGATGAATATTAGTGATGCATATTTATTTTAGTCATGAATATTGGTGTTGGAGTGTTGTTAGCTCAGTGGTTAACGCCGGTGCCTTTCAATCATAAGGTCCTCAGTTCGAGTCACTCCAAGATTAATGTATGTCGTCCAGTTACAGCGTTGTTGACAATTGACTATTCATAAACATGGACTTTAAATATGAATCTAAAAGACTGACTTCGGTCAGCTTTCGGCTTTGATAAGCCAAATGAGGCTTCTTCGCAGGTTCCTGCTCGCAGGAGGATCTAAAATACATACATTCATACATACATTTCTTAATATCAGGAAGGTCTTAACATGAGCTGTAAGTAGTATCTTACCAGAACCATCTGTTCCATGCCATCTTTGTCTCTCAACTTCTTCCAGCTCGAGGGAGACTTGGTCTCAGGAGTGTGGAGTGCACTGGCTCCCTTCGGTGTATGGAGGGCACCAGAACTCTTTGGAGTGTGGAGTCCCCGCCGCGAAGGTGTCGAACGACTGCTTGACGGGGTGACGGGTGGTGTAAACATAGGGTATAGCTTCGGAGAACTCCTCATAGAAACGATCGTTGGCGACGCTGTGAGATAGAACGGTAGATACACTGCTGATGTAACACTGATTCACAGATAGCGATTACAATGAATGAACTTTAGCAAATTATGCATACTGTATAAACAGAAGACTATAGTTAACTGTGGGTTAATGGAAGGCAAAAAAATATATATATATTTGTCAATTAGAACAAAGGAGTTTGTCAGACCACAATGAAAGAAAGAACAAAGCAAAAAGATGATCAAGGAGCTGTAAGTGTATGTAAATACCCAATAATGAATAAATCATGAATAATGATTATTACATTCAGTAACATTGCATACCTAATTAACATATCACTGTACAGATTTATCACTGCCAGAAACATAACACACCATACGTCCTAGACAGGCGCGTAGCGAGGAGTTTGCCAAGGGAGGGGCGAAACTGTAGGTAAACTATCAGAGCCGTAGATACGGCATTACAAACTATCTAAGTGTAGCACCACCATGTTGGCGCGAAGCGTACAAGAAAAATTTTGGCTGAAAATGCCTCCCAGAACACTGGATATGGCACTTCCCAGGCCTTGTAAGTTGCATCTTGGCATTTTCTCTTTTGAAATTACTAGCGATATCATAAAAACATACAAAAAAAAATATGCTCAAGGGGGGGGCGGCTGCCCCCTTTGCCCCCCCCCTTGGCTACGCGCCTGATCCTAGACCTGCTCTTATGACTCACCAGGTTTAACTTGAGTGGTTGACTCTGGAGTATCCTGGGTCACATCTGAGGTGGTTTGTTCCCACGACGACCAGAGCCATTCTTCCAGTTCTTGCTTCTCTTGGCCGAGTCCGGACTTCTCCTCCCCTCCGGCCGAGTCCAGACTCTCGGCTCCAGTCTTCATCCGTCTCTTCGATCTGTTGGAGAGGGATTCCTCGTCTTCCTGTAACTCTCTCTTTAGCCCGCCCGGATCACCTTTCGTCTCGCATGGCTCTCCGGGTTTTTCCGCCGGCGCAGTTTCGATGGACTTTCCAAATTCCAAAGACCTTGATGCTGACGGTTGTCTGTTTTTCTCTTCCTCTCTGGCTTGCTTGAGCTTTATATCTTTCTGCAGGGGACGCTTCCTACTCTTGACAGCAACCCTGGACGATTTTGTCTTGGCCTTTACCTTTCGCTTTCCTCCATGTTCTTTTCGCCAGTTTTGCAAGTAGAGCTTCACTCCTTTCTTAGCTATTTTAGGGCTCTTCCTTGGCGACCTTATCGCAGTGTTCTTTTCTAGTTGTTTTGAAGGGTTCTTTCTCTGCTGTGATGATGAATCGGTAACCTCCACTTGCATTTTTCTCCTGACTTTATGGCCAGGTTTCGTAACAGTATTCTTTCTGGATCTCTGAAGTCTTTTGGCCTGCTTCTGATGTAAATCTTCTCTTGAATATCCTCTTACTTGTTCGTGGCCAGCTCTACACTGACCATTGGAAAGCGATGTATCATTTAAGTATCTATGCAACTTTTGTCTTTCTATAGGGTTCACATAGACTACTTTATGTGCTTTACTTTGATAAAACGATTGAGCCACAAAGGTTATCACTGATCCTTCGTTTTTAGACAGAAGTTCGGTCGATGATCTTGATAACTTTCTCATTGTACATGTCCTTGTTGTAGGGCCTTTGTCTTCAAGACGACCTGTTGAGAGGGAGGAATCAAACATATTTCAACTAACATGACTGTTGGGTGATTTTTTCATTTTACCTCTTTTAAATGTATATGTGTATTACAATCTATCCAACATTGTAATGGCATCAGTTTGGCCCTTTGGGTAGAAGTATACTACATTATGTCACTTTCAATGCAGAGAATCATTATTGTATGCATTTCACTACAAGGGAAAAGCTACATTAGGCCTTCATCTTTAGCATGGCAGATGTCCTTGCAAGTTGTAGTAATTTCAAAAACATCAATCAGCTTATTTGTCAGTAGGTATAAGTAACATAGGCCCCTAATGCTTTTATTTATATACAATCAGAGTAAAGCTAAATTGTCTGGTCTATATGTACAAAAACTACTTGCTAGATTTAATTTCAAGATAGGCATAGGCCAGGCTACACCGCTACATTTTTAATAATCTGTTATGACAAAAACACACCTTGAGAATGTGCCTAACGAGTAATGAATACTGCATTTGCTATTGAACAGTGAAGCGGGTATGCTAGCTAGCCTATGCAATAGCCAATACAGGGAAATTACTAGCCTAGCATTATAATTTGATAGGCATCGCCGTCGCGTGCAGTGTTCGACTTGCCTATTCGTAGAGACTTTGACATATCCTCCATACACCAAAAGTACCACTGCCTACTGTACTTGTACTACTAGTGTAGTACTACGTAGTACTACTAGTAGTAGTACTACTTGTACTACTACAAATTATTAGTACTACTGCTGTGCTAGCCTATGCCTATAATTAACGTTAGCCTAGGCCTAGTCAGACGTGAGCGAGAGCAGACGGTACTATACTTTGACCATTCTTAAAACGTGTGTTCAACGTTTCATTACCTCCTTACCAAATTTTTATTTTGAATAATAGGTTGGTATTCAACGTTCAATTGAACTTGTATTGGCCTGTAGCGTAGTGTTTACCGAAAAAAATTGCTGTCGCATATGTATGTAGCAACTAGTATACGCACAAAGGCCTACAGTAAAATCTGCCTAGAGCTAGCTATTCTACAGTGTTTTATCTCCCGCGATTCAAAATGCTGATGGCGGGAAAGCCTATCTGAATATTCATAATGTAGTTTTGCAAAAAAAAAACTTGAATTAGGGGCACCGTAGCAGCTCAGCCCCGCTTGATCTTATCTGGCGATACCGTACAGACAAAATTTCAGAAATAAATTAACTGGATATCCCATTGTGAGACGATACAAAAAAACCGTAATGCCTACGATAACTTAAAAAATATATATAATAATAACTGGCGCCAAACGAGTGCGGAGCGCCAAGCCATGTATATATGGGATCAGGCCCGCCGTATATAGGGCCCCATTATTGGGCAAATCCCCTAAAGAATTGCAATTTTCATCATTTCCAGGGCTTATACCAGCTTCAAATCAGTGGAATGTTGGAGGTAGACGAACTTAAAAGTATGCTATAGCAAAGTTCAGTCAATGAATTTATACGGCTTTACAGTTTCCTATGAGGGTTAGTCTTGGCCAAGTCGTTTGTAATACTCTTTTTTTCGCGTGCAAACTTGACATCAGAGTCCGTTTCTGCCTATCACGAATTTGCTTGCCCATTGTATTTTAAATGCCCGAGGATCTGTCTAGTATTAATACAAAGTGTTGCCGTGGCAGTGCAGCAAATAGATACGGGAAAATAGCTTTGTTAAAAAGAAAGGTACACTAGGCTGTGCATATAGGGTCTTAACAACTTAACGACTATAGAAGGGTGTATTAGTTTCAGCATAGCCTACGTTGACTGCTTTGGTCTCAAATCTTGAACTATAATGAAGTATATATGCATGAAGGAGAGTGGAACCAGAAAATCTTTTTTGATCTATGTGATAGAGATAACTGTCATGAACACATTCCCAAAGCAAATATTATTCCGATTGGGGTATGTCACAGATATGAAGACTTGATCAAGTAAATATGGCATCATAGAGTCACATGTGCTTAGTTTTCTTCGTAAGTTATTAAAACATGTTTATTTTCTGTAATGGAGCTGGGTTTTGCAAATGTTAAATCTAAAGATATTGAAGGTATTTACGTGACCTAATGATGTCACTGGTTTCCGTGTGAACCGTGACACCTATAACAATTTCTTGAAAATATCAAAAGAGAAAAAAAACATTTAATTTCTACGTGACACTTTTTCCCAGGCACGAGTTTTAAAATAGGATACCTCCCAGTTGTAGCAAGATTTTTTTAGCCGTTTGAAGGACTGAGATGTTCGTCACAAAGATCTATATCACCAGACATTTATAAAAGGAATATTTGACCTCGCACTAGTATTATATAATCGTCACGTATCCATCTCAGCATCATTATGTTATTAGTAATCCTTATGTAGGCTATATACTGTATTATCTATATCTGTACATTTTTTGTCTTTTCTTCCAGGGAGTCTCTTACTTTGTTAAGTTTTTTAAGACTTTATAGGACACTTCCTTTCCCGTTGTACACAATTGGCGATAAAACAAATAAATAAATAAATAAATAAATAAATAAATGAATGCAATTAAGATAAAGACGGGACAATGGTTGGTTGTGCGTCTCTTTTTGAGGCATGAGCCTTGAGACGCATTTTATAACCCGTGAAATTCGTGAATGTGTCTCATATGAAATAGCTGTCATGAAACAGTACTGTATTTTACAGAATTTTGTAAATAAGTCGTGCACGTAAGAAAGAAAATTGATCCTTACCACCTGCCTGGAACCCACGTTTATATTTACAGAATGGAAACAACTAAATAGGCTTCGATGTAGGTCGAATGTGTGTTACTATTCGCGACCAGTAAAAGTTTGAGAAGTGTGGGCGCGGTTTACGTTATACGTTGACATGAATTACTTAAGATTTAACTTTGGTCGTACAGCGTGTACCACTAGGGTCGCGTCGTTTATATAGTTGGCTGTTTCGCGAAACCCAGGTGCCTGCATTGTCCAAGTCAAAGAAGTATGGAACGTTAACCTTATTTCTTTCAAGAAAAAGCGAGCTATAACTAACCCTGTCCACTGAGTGCATATTCCCCGCTACTTACAATATGGCTGTCGTTAGTAGCGATGACCAATCGGTGCAATGGGGACCTGAAATGGAAGTGATGCTGTTCTATGCCATGCGAAAGCATAAACCAGTTGGTAGGCTGTGGTTATTTCTTTACTTGTGCGTGCTTTTGTTTGTTAGTGTTACTTGTTAATGTTACTGTCAGCGTATATACTAAGGTTAGGCTCATTCCATTGTAATTTGTATTGTCTAACTAAAGTAACGGTACAAAGTTAGTCCAAGAGGCAGTGATGACTGCAGTAAGTTGCAGTAGGAACTTTACTTTATGCAATAATGTTAACTTAATATGAATTGAATAATGCAGAATGAAGGCTGTGTAAGGAGGGGGTTGTGGAGGGTATACAGATTGTGCAGCAGTTCCAAACCCAAAAGTTGAGTTTGACTTTGTGCTTGGCTTATCATACTGCTAGAAATGTCCTGCATGGTTTGAATAATTCTTAAGTTTGGTAGTCCAAGAGTATTCTGTCCTGTTTGCTTTGTCATCATTCTCTAAATCTAGAGAATAAGGGGGGGGGGGGTGAGAACATTGTTGCTGCATAAGATTGAACCAGACTTACTTAGTACTATCTGTATCAAAGTAAGTAGCCTAGCTCAGGAATTTGTGAAGTTTTATGATTTTCCATTGCTGTAGCTTATACATAGCAATTGAGGCATGT
>KN883828.1:54447-69496 GCA_000934455.1 Apostichopus parvimensis
ACCCCTCCCCAGGCCGGCCATCAGTCTTCAGCCCCCCCCCCCCCCCCCCCCCCCGCCACTGATTATTACTGTATATATGTAATCCTTATGTAGGCTGTAAACTGTATTATCTATATTTGTACATTTTTTGTCTTTTCTTCCAGGGAGTCTCCTATACTTTGTTAAGTTTTTTTAAGACTTTATAGGACACTTCCTTTCCCGTTGTACACAATTGGCGATAAAACAAATAAATAAATAAATGAATGCAATTAAGATAAAGACGGGAATGGTTGGTTGTGCGTCTCTTTTTGAGGCATGAGCCTTGAGACGCATTTTATAGCCCGTGAAATTCGTGAATGTGTCTCATATGTAATAGCTGTCATGAAACAGTACTGTATTTTACAGAATTTTGTAAATAGGTCGTGCATGTAAGAAAGAAAATTGATCCTTACCACCTGCCTGGAACCCACGTTTATATTTACAGAATGGAAACAACTAAATAGGTTTCGATGTAGGTCGAATGTGTGTTACTATTCGCGACCAGTAAAAGTTTGAGAAGTGTGGGCGCGGTTTACGTTATACGTTGACATGAATTACTTAAGATTTAACTTTGGTCGTACAGCGTGTACCACTAGGGTCGCGTCGTTTATATAGTTGGCTGTTTCGCGAAACCCAGTTGCCTGCATTGTCCAAGTCAAAGAAGTATGGAACGTTAACCTTATTTCTTTCAAGAAAAAGCGAGCTGTAACTAACCCTGTCCACTGAGTGCATATTCCCCGATACTTTCAATATGGCTGTCGTTAGTAGCGATGACCAATTGGTGCAATGGGGACCTGAAATGGAAGTGATGCTGTTCTATGCCATGCGAAAGCATAAACCAGTTGGTAGGCTGTGGTTATTTCTTTACCTGTGCGTGCTTTTGTTTGTTAGTGTTACTTGTTAGCGTATATACTAAGGTTAGGCTCATTCCATTGTAATTTGTATTGTCTAACTTAACGCTACAAAGTAAGTCCAGGAGGCAGTAAGTTGCAGTAGGGCCTTTTTCTTTATGCAATGATGTTATCTTTATATGAATTGAATAATGCAGAATGAAGGCTGTGGAAGGAGGGAGTTGTGGAGGGTATACAGATTGTGCAGCAGTTCCAAACCCAAAACTTGAGTTTGACTTTGTGCTTGGCTTATCATAGCTAGACATGTCCTGCATGGTTTGAATAATTCTTAATTTTGGTAGTCCAAGAGTATTCTGTCCTGTTTGCTTTGTCGCCATTCTCTAAATCTAGAGAATGAGGGGGAGGGGGGGGGGGGAGTTAGAACACTGTTGCTGTGTAAGATTTAACCAGACTTGCTTAGTACTACTATCTGTATCAAAGTAAGTAGCCTAGCTCAGGAATTTGTGAAGTTTTATGATTTTCCATTGCTGTAGCTTATACATAGCAATTGAGGCATGTATTGCTGTACTAATTTGAAGAATACATGTAGGGTAGTAGTAAGGCCTAGTTCTTTTTAAATCTCTATGAAGAATATGCAAGCATCTAACATGATATACCTTCACAATTTCAAACATTGTGCACCCAGTCACCATTGCAATCTCCAAAGTACCTAGGACCTACTTCATTTCAAGGCCTTAGTATGCAATAAATGTATCATAGGTTTGTGCCAGATCCATCATGAAATTTAAAAAGGAAATTTAAAAATTCCCCAGTGATCATTGAAATTTGTGGTTGATGTTTTTCACGATCTATTTGTAGTGTTTTTAAACAAGTCTATTTTATACATTTATACTTTCCTTCAGGGATCAACAAACACTTTCATATGATGTGCATCTATGAGAAGTTGGTGACATCAGCCACGGTTAAAATTTCCTCCAAGCAGATTTGGGATCATCTAGAAACCATGTATGATATGGCTGCTTTGGTAAGTACACAGATCATATTAAAGTTAACAAGTTAAGATCGAGGTTAATTATTATTATGGTATGATGAAGGTAATTAGTTCAATCTCAGATAGACCACTTTTTCTAGAATTTATGGAAGGTAAAGGATGTAAAGAAATAGATCAATATTTAGTTATCAATTGATACCAATAAGATTGCCAGAAAAGAGAAATGGGTTAGCAGTATTGGAAACTTCCATTTTCGGTTTAGATTTACTGACTCGGGCTACAGAACCTGTTGCCTCATTGAGACCATCATCTGTAAGGGTCTTTCCCCCCAAAATTTTTGCATGCTAAAAATCTGCTAGAATATTTAAAAAGCAATTTTCTGGTGAAGCTGGACGTATGAAATTTTCACAGATATTGAGGATTGTTAGAATATAGACAATCAATGTCTCAGTGTGGGGGTGACCACTTTAAGAGAAGCAATAAAATGGCTGGTTGAAATTTAAGCAGCCATGACTATTACCTGCTTTTCAAGCATATTATAGGGGCAATTTAGTTTTTTATTCTTCTCTTCATTGGTTTTCTCTATGTCTGTCTTTTGTTCTCTCTGAACTTAATTTAAGTTTTTCATTGTTTTATGTTTCTGCTTTTTCACAAGTTGAGATAACAGCCTTGTTGTTTTTCTAGTGTCCTTCATATGTTAACCTTATACTGTAATGTTTAATATTTTGTATGTATCTTGTGAAAACATATGACAAATAAATTTGAAATTGAAAATAGTGATTAGCTTTAAGTTGACTGCCCTGAGCAGCATATTGTGGTTTTGCTGGATAGATAAAACTCCACAAAAATGGTGTGGGACTGGGTCTAGCAAATTTTTAGCATGCATAGAATTAAGGCAGTGCTGGTAACCTTTAATCTGGTCACCTATCATCTATATTGTGTTTAGTAAATATAAAAACTTGTAATTTTAAATCAGTTTAAATTGTTGTAAGTTTGTCATTTCTCTCAATCCTCTTACAGCATGAATCTGAAGTCATACCATTCCCCAACGTACAGCAGAACTTTGACCTGCCAGAAAATGAATTTGGCGAACTCAAAAAGACAAAGTCTTCGGAGAAAACTAACGTACAAGAGGATGGTAAGGGTATTCTTTTATGACACATCAACTACAATCTCTGCTTTTCACTCTTTATTTTATTTATGGTTTTTTTTGTCAGCAATCATTTCCATATTACATTGATATGTCACTACAAACCTTTGAATTTATGGGATGATCGCTTATGACACAAGTGAATATCAAAATTTCCTAAGAAAAGAATTCTGTAAGGTCCTTCAGCGGTCTCATTTCTACCTGAAGTTATCTACAACCTCTCAAGAAAGTTCTGAAGTTATCTGTACCCTCTCAACAATTTTCTTTTTTTTTTTCTCTTTTACCATTTGAAAACAGATAAGAAAGAAGTCAAGGGAAAAGCTACGCCATCAGGAGTCGCCTCTTCAGACAAAGATGGAGCAAAGAGGAAGAGAACGAGGCAGTCAGCTGGCACTCCCAGCGAAGCTCCGACGAGTAAGAGAAGACGATGATGCAACAGTCGACTAGCGGAGACAGTAGAGCACCATCGAGGATAAACGGTGTCGATGATCACCGGGAGAGTTCCGTCCTAGTTACAGATCTAAGACTGCAGCAGTAGCCCGGATGTAAATAAAACTTGCAGGGAATCGTTACAGTAGCGTGAGAGGGTTCTTCTGAGTTAGCAATAGATTTCATCTATGGCCCAATAGGTCAATAGAAAGTTGTTTTGGGGAGGGGGGAGAGGGGGGGGTTTTGGTTGTTGAAGCTATACAGAGAGCTCTCTGGCTGTTAAGATGGAACAAGGTGTATTACTGATATACAGTGAGGAAGATGTTTGAATATTGCCCACAATTTGTTCGACTAATCAACAGGTGTGTTGCAACCGATAAAGGAATTTTGATGAATATGTGACAAACATGTATGAATTAAGATGTTGGCATATAAGAGATTGGTAGCACACCCATTCCCCCATCTTCCAGCCAAATGAACTTGAGCCCTTTATGCCTGTAAAGTTTGGGACAAATCATACATGAGATTTGGAACTGCCAAATAATTTATTAATGGACATTCAAGGTTTTTTATCTGTTAACCTGCAAAGCACATGATATTCCTCCTATCACAACTAACTCAACAAGCTGAAGCTAACAAAGAAAAAGTACACTGCTTATCTTGTACTGGTAAATTGAGAGGTTCCTGCAGAAGCAAACTATCTCTTTAAAGATAAGAGGGTCTTCTCTTGCACAGATTCACCATTATTGAGTGTACCAAGATACATCGTTGAGTCGTTGATATCATTCCATGAAACCATTCCTGTGCAGAAGGCATAACACATTCGAAAGCTGTAACGCATAGTGGTAAAGTTGCGAAGATAAGAGTTATTGGAGGTTTATATGCCAAGAGGTTGAACCGGTGTTGTAACGAGCCAAGTCAAAAAATTTCAAAAGTAACGCAAATCGAACAAGTTTGTCAATCTTTTTCACCACAGAGAAAATACGAGTGACTGGAGTGAGAGAACTCACTGACAGTGACTCGACTTTACCTTAAAATGAATTAACTCGTTACGACTCTGGCTTGCACAACAAATGGATAGTGGATACATTATCCTTCTCACAGGTTTTGTGTATATTACCTCAATCTGAATAATGATAATTAATACTTCCTCTAATGAAATGATTTTTATAAATGATCATCATATCTGTAATATTACAGCTGGGTGTAGTACACTTATAAGAGATCAGCTGATAGAGGTCACACGTTACAGTGGTTAAGATGGCCGACAACATGTATGTCACTACTTATCTGCCAGTCGATTGCTCGCCGACCTTTAACCTGATCATATGTAGTAACTGTTCCACTTCCAAGGGACTTGTGATACCTCACTTGACGTAACGTCGTCATGACCACATCGTTGCAATGTGAGGGGGAGGTCAACGTGAGGTCACAACGTCGGGGAGACTGCAAGTCACTGTGGTTGACATAGGATCGACTGCCATTCAGTATCTTGGAGGAATTTTCTCAAAAAGGTCTCAGTAACAACCAGCCAGTTCATCATACTTCCAAAGGTCTCAAATATATCGACACCGACGGTGCACAGACGATGTGGGTTGACCCGACAATTGGGGGTCTGGTGGGTCGTGGCTCAGCCCTCGTTGAAGGTTCTGTCTTAGGCCTAAAACTGTGCAGAACTTCATGGTTATATTCTGTATTGTCAATGCTGGAGTCAGGGATTCCACTCAGATCTACATGATAATACTCCAACTTCTCAAGACCCCAGACTTATCAGGAACTGGACTAGTCTCTACTACTTGTGGTGGCTCGATGATGATGTTGGATATATTAGCTACTGCTCAGCACATCCTTGTCTGTAGTACGCGGACATTCATATTGAATGAGATGATTAGACTGATACTGGACAATGAAGAACATTAATGCTACCTCTTATGATTTTGTTTCAAAACAATCATGTTTGTGGTATAACTGTATATAGTTAAGCTTTCTTATTTAATGTAACATGAGAAAACGTACAAAAAGAGAGAGAATGTAACGGAGTAGATTGTTTTCAAAGGAAGATTATGCATTACATCTTTTGAGCAAAAGGAATGACTTTTCATGTTTTTTCTCTTTTAAGCAGTTGGTAGGATTTTCAATCTCCGTTCTGTTAAATTTAAGTTTGCTGTTAGTTGATTGCATCAGTATCTCCAGCAGTGTTTCAAATCCAATAATACTGTTAATTTTCAAACCACAAGGTCTTTTGCAACGACTAGCATGATTTGAACATACAATCAATATGGAACTGTTCAGTACTTATCATTGAATGAAAACCTATTGATCATTGCTATTATTATTTGTCGGTTGTTTAGACAGGCTCAATAAGAGAGGGATCAGGGAGCTATGGCTTCTGTTTCAGTTGAGGCCCAAGGAATTTGGGATCGAGAGTAATGCTTACTCACTTAGGGAAAAATGAAGACTGCAAAAAAGGTGACACAAATCTCCCCAGAGTCCCACTTGCCTCTTCATTTCTGTGTGAGGGGGAGGGCAGCATGGGGAAGATTACATCTTTCCTGTGAAAATATTTCCTAAATACATTTAAGGAGGGAGAAGTGGTTGCTAGAGACGAAACATTACCGACAGCAAATGAAGATGGGTAAAACTACAATGTGTTTTGAAAGTAGAATAAAGAAATTAAAGATTAATGTCCCCCGTTCCTTCCTTGTGACCATTCACGTTGTGGAACACTGCTTTTCTTATTGCTAGTAGGTAAGCTCCAGGCACACTTGTTGAAGGTCGTAATAATCAGGCCTAAACCAGTGATTACAGAGATCAGTGACCAAGTGAACTATTTAATAATCTGAGAACCTGATCAGTACTAGCAAAAAGTTAAAAAGTTAAAAAAAAAACCTTTGCCTTATCATGGCAAAGGCAGATTGGGGACATAAATTTCAGCTACCCGCTCAGTGAGATGTGATTGGTGCCTAAAGCACCTAAACCAGGTGGTAAACAGGTTCCCAGGCAGAAAATTGTTATTAAAATCAATGTTCTACCCCCTTCTCAAGAGCTGTGTCTAAAAATCTTTGTGTTCTCATGCACTGTGTCAATGTGCTTGGTGTAAACCAGTGTGAACCATTATTCTTGAGGAATACCACAAGATCAAAATTTAAGTTCTGGTATAGTAGTATTTCTCTAAATGATTTGGTCTTCCCTAAATCATCGGACAAGATCATTAATTTCAAACAAGGATGTCTTGTCAGTATGGTGCAAGTATCCTAAAACAAGGAAAAAGAACTTGACAATTTGATTTAGCTACACCATTGGACACTCAAAAACAGAAACATTAAACTACAAAAACTCAGATCAATATGATATATTTTACATCTCTTACTAGTGGTCAAGATGAACAAAGTCAGAATTCACTCAATTTTGGCGAGAATTTGTCACCAGCAAGATCATACTAACCCTGCTTTGACTAGAAATCATAAGAAAAATCAGATTTTTTTTCGGATAATTTTTCATCCGACAATTTCTATCATTCACTGCATTCGCAAACCTATTTTAACCATACTTGATGGTCAGCTTCAAAGTACAATGCTGGTGATCTACTATAGGTGAATATATTTCTAGGTTAGTATCACATGATGATGTAGCAAAACCCTTGTACAAGAGAAGAATCCTGGACACCTAGCTGAGAAATCTCCAGCATAAAATTTCTTCACATTTGTAAATCCAACTGATGTTTTCAAGTTTCCTAACTTTTCTTAAAGGTCATCAGTACTGCCAGTAAATATGCTAGATAGTCAGAAAATGGTCACCAAAGCTCAACTTTCAACAACCATCTGGCTGGCACTGTGAAAGCGGTTATCCACACTCAGACATTTCGTCGTCTATTTTAATCATACTCGATTTTCGTGAATGATCTTTGAGGGTCGGATCAATCCTCCAGGAAATTTTGTAGCAACTGTTTTGGCATGCTAAACTTTGGGGGACAATTACTTAAAAGCTTTAACCAGTGAGCTTTACTTGAACAGTCGGTTGGCAAAAAAATTTGGTTAGGTTTCTATCTTTGAGAGGAGGGATGGAGGGAAGGAGTATCCACATTTTAGGATAAACACTTCCAGTCCCAAATCAGCAGTGACTAGCAAATTTTATTCCTCCTCCACACCCCCCACTTCATCCCACAGAAAAACTTCATTATTGTAAACCTGAGGCCATTTTTAAGTGCAAACATTATCTCTCCTTCTCTTTCTCCACTTTTGTGAATACAACAGATTGTATCCACTGAAGACTACATTTTTGAAAGGATGTGCTTGGAATTCCTTCCTAGCAGAGAAAGCTTAACTCACTGTTAAATGTATACGATAGTACCAGTCTCAATCGAACTATCAAAATAAGTCTTACTTACAAGTAGTTAGCTTTTTACAAAAGAAATTTCACAATGAGTAAACAGTTGAGAGTACCTGCATGGAATTGTCCATTGAATGACCGCCACCCCCCTCTCTCCCCCCTCCCTCCCCCTCCCATTAACATCTACGTGATTTTGTCACCAACAACAGCTGTTTTTGCGGATACTTCATAAACCCTTCCATGGCGAAACTTCAAGTTTGTTTTAGAGTCGATGCAGAAAACTGTTGTAACCATTACTAAGATGAAACAATAAGCCAGGTAGGTAACACAGTGAATGCATCTCCATACCAATCAGAATCTCTCACAGAATAGAATGGTTGATGAATGTCGATGGTCATATCAGAGCGATGCGTACCCGCGACAATAAACGTACAAAACGATAAACCCTGCCCTCCCTGTGGTGTTACACTGCTGGCTTAGGTCTCAGATTCGGTAGCTGATGGACTCCGTCTTTGTCGATTATCCGAACTTGAAACATTGGAAGATTAATGATAAACCTTCTTTGAACCTGACACGAGGAAAGAGAGAAGACGTCTTTATGTAAAAATGAAATTCAAAGATAGAGGGAGGACCAAAAATAACACTGCTACAGGAAAGTTAGGTTGTAGCTCAAGAACTTGTTGTTTCATTTACAAGAGAATACAAACATAGGAGAAGTTTCATTCAAAGGTTAAATGACCATTCCAATATCAAGAACTACAGTAGTGGATCCAGCATTTGCCAAGAGACAAGTGTCAACAGATACAGAAATTACTACCCAAAGAGCAGTGCATCCAAAACATCAGTAGAAAAAGCAGACAAGGCACAGCTTGCATGAGGCAACTTGTTCTGAGCAAAATTATTAATTTTTTGGGGCAGCTAATTTTCGGTTCCAAAACGTTCAGAAGAGGCATCACTGGGCCACCCAGCTGGGGTGATCTGCAGTTTCATATTCATTAAATTTTGTTTATCATAAATACTGAAAATTATGATACTTCTGTCTACAAAAGCAGCCATACATCTTAGCCGTTTGTGAAGCAGTTTGTCAACTGGGCATTTAGCAGTTTGATGAGTGATACTAGAATTTTTTTTTATTCCCTGGATTATTAAAATTTACACCATCATGGCACTTTCATAGAAATGAAAACAATAATGATAAAAAAAAATAATAAAAATAACTTACCTCATCCAAACATTTCTGTAAAATACTCTGAGCCTCATCTCTTGAAAGTCCTGAAGCAACAGAAATATAGAAAAGCACATAAATAGAGATTTTTACATTAAAAAGGAAACACATTATCAGAGAGTTATAAAAATCTTCAAAACCAATGCTACTGAATAGTCACTTAGAAGCAAACTTGCTGTGACAGGTGGATCGTGGGTGTTAATCACCTCTTTGACTGAGACCTTTGCAATTGGAATACTACAAAAAACCTGACTGCAGAGCACTTTTAAGTCATGGTTCCTGATGACCGACTTACCTAACTAACGTTTAGACAGGTGTGCCTGGTCTCAGACCATTCAAGGAGCCTCCTCCCCCTCCTCCCTCAAACTTTTGTCCCTCCTCCACTCTCTCTCTCTCCCTTGCATTGTTTGTTGCCTAGAGCATCCACCCAGGAAAGAACCATAGATTTTGTTCTTGATAGTATGCCCTGGGGATAGACCCTTTATCGAAAAAAATCCACATAAAACCATGTAATCTTGCCACCTGTACGTTAAGATCTGAAAAACGTGTCTCTCGTTTTACACAGTACAAAAATTTGGTCGAAAAGAGTAAGAAACTGCTCCGACTTCTAATCACTGGCATTCTTCTACGCACGTATCAAAATTAGGCGACGTTCGTCTCTAAGTGTACAACCGTGACAAGTTTCGTGGCAACGTTTCAACGGTCGCACTTTCGCAGAGACGACTTTGAAACGAATCAGTCACAGTTGTCACGGTTGTTGAATTATCTTTTCAGATTCGAGTCAGCTGCCATCCGATAATTATATAGCTCACCTGGCTTGTATAACCTGTCGATCACACTCATGGTGAAGAAAGACCCGTATCCGTGGGCGGCGTACGGGACTTGCTGCAGAGAGGCGAGGTAATCCATATAGAAGAGCGAGGGTCCGTCCTGGTCGTCATGACCGGCCAGTAACATGTTGACCATGTACGGGGTCTGAGAGTGAAAAGTCAGAGACACGACATTGACGTCTGCTAGCACAATTATCTTGTGAGCAAAGTAGTCCAAAAGGAGTCTCTAAAGATAAAAATTTCTAAATTTCGATTCATTTCTGGTTTTCTGCTACGAGATTTAACGAACACGTATGTAAATCTAGGCAATGTTTCCAGAAATTTTGCAAGTGAGCCATTTTTTCTTCCACCGTGTGACAAGAGAAAGCAGATACAACAAAGTTAGTTGAGAGGTCTGACTAATATTATTAACCTTATTGGGTTATCCTATTGGCAGGTAAGTGAAGTACCTGGGGACTCAGAGAAAACTTCCAGGCAAGTAAGCCATTCTTAGTTTTTATTTTGGGGTTGTGCCTGCCCCAATTGAGTTCAGGAGAGGGTTGAGATAGGCAAGACGACAGTGCCTTAGGTGGCTGGAGGATGTAAACTTTGCATGACCACCAAAACAAGAAATATTACATGATAACAACAAAATAAAACTGTTAGCAAACTGCTTATCCACTAGAGAGCCTGTGCAAGAGAATGTGTAAAAGTAAGTTGGCCTGACATTTCAACTTGATATGTTTTCAAATTGGCACATTGACCTTCACAATGAAGAACTAATACATCAAGAAAGAGAATTTTTTCTTTTGTAATTTGCTGACATGATCAAAGCAGGAACACGTCATTGGGAAGATAATGATAACAAATATCTTCTTCTCATCTCTAAATATTTCTCATGACCTGTTTGGTAGGGTAGTGGATGACTACACATTACAAATGTTCAAGCGAAGGGTAATTTATTTGAGGAATATACCAAAACTTACTCTGCTTCTCAGGAAGTCAGCAAGGTTCTTTCTTGTGAAGTTTGCCGCAGCCTTAGGTGACAGTTCGTATCCTACAAACGAGAACAGATTTTAAGGATAAAAATTATGAGTGCTAAGTGCTCTTAAAGACACAAACATATTACAGAAGGCCATTTTGCATCAGAAAATAGATGATGGAAAACATAACCTTGTGTTTGAAAACACATAGCGTGAGATGAAAATGAAAAAAAAAAGAAAAGTCACATACATAAAATTGCGCAATCACACTCTGATCAGATAAGACTTTACGTCCACACACTAAAGGCACACTGTTAACTCCAATGGAATAATTTTGTGTTCATATTTTGTGTAGCAGTTTTGAGCTTTATGATGCTTTGGTTTTCTTATATAAAATGCTGAAAATGTTATGGTTCTGCGTACAAAAGCTAAGTGCTATGACCACAAGCAAATTGGCAAATTGCATAATATTTTGACTTTGCTATCCCCCAAAAAAACGAACCCTGGAAAAAAGGTAAATCCTGATGCACTGTTACCACTGACCTCATGATCCAAACCAAAAAGACAGTTCATTACTACACACTGTAAACACAGCTATTGAACTGTTTCAACAGAAGAACTTGTAGAAAATGTCATTCCTTGCCAAAAAGCCTCACTAGATCCCTGGTAGAATATGCCAGGAGTCATATTCAATAATTAGTAGCAACTAATAAAGCAAAATTGGACAACTGTTTTTTTTTTCCAAAACCAACAGCACAAAAAGAGGGCAAACTGTTAAGGCTTTCTTGGAAAAAGCAAGATTTACTTTTTGGTTGTCCAAAAAATGTAACAAAATGAGAAAGGGTGAACAATATGTACACTGAATTTTAGAGATGGCTAGCTTTGAGCAAGTAAACCCTCCTCCCCCGCCCCCCCCCCTCCAGATCAATCTTATGCCTGCAAAATGATGGAGGGTGATACCAATTTATCATTTATCTACTCAGGATATTGAGTTACAAAGCAATCTGAATTTGGTATTAAACAACTAGTCATCTACTGTACACAAAGCTGATTTTGGTCCTCCCAACAAAAATTGGGTCGTCTCGGTCCTCTTGGACGAGTGTTAAGAAATTTGCACTGAAAAATAAATTGTGCACATTGCTGCACGGTAGTCTCGAACATCAAAATGGGGAAAAAATGAATGATTGGAAAGTGCAAGACGGCCCCTGGTTATTACAAATGCTCCCTGGTTTTGCCAGGACCAGGTTGCCCAATCTTCAGAGACAGTGGTACCTGGTCCAGAAGGCTTAAAATTGAACTTCTGAGTTCATATTCTCTTACCATTTCTAATTTTGTAGAGCTGCATATTCTTCTGTATGTACTCGGCAAACTGTACAGTGTCACCAGCTTCTCCAACGCATAACATCAGCAACTTGCTGCTCAGCTCAAACATCTTGTCTTGATCTGTCGGCCAAAAGATATTTTGAACATTTGTAATTTGTGTTTCAGTGAAACAGTGCCATTCCCTCAGATTTGAAGTTAACTTTAAGTTGTACTCACTATAATTTGTAAAAGAAGTTTTTATGTTCATGTCTTCTAAACTGTAACTTATAAATAGGCCTGAAGACCTTAGTTGTATTTTCTGTTTTCAACTTGTGGCATTTCCTTGAAATTTCAGGAACTATTCTCAGGGTCATTAATACTTTCTTCCAAGGATTTGTGTATTTCTTTCAGATGAGGCCTAGACTAGGCTAGCTCCATGATCTGGCCAAAAAGCAATCAATTCAATTTGAAGAAAAAAGTTGAGACCACATCTCAGCACCTCTAACTTAAGTCTAACCTTCGACAAGTTTGTGTAGCCTACCAGTATCACAATCATTACATCCCAGAGAAATGGGGGATTTGGACAACAAAGAAACTGAAAGACTTTAAAACAGAACTCATGTACCTGCAGGCCTAAGCCATGTATGTATTCAACATTGCAGTGTTTCCACATTATTTCGTTAACAAGATTTAACCATAACTCATAAGAACCAGACAGGCAGAGGAATTAGGACTTCAGAAGGTAGGCCTAGCTATATGAAAGGTGCAGTTTTTTTTTTGGTATCCATACCCGCATTCCGTAGAAAAACGGGTAAGACTAGGCTAAGCCTAAAAGTGCTGTAGTCTGTAGATTAGTATTTAACTTAGTAACAATTTAACTAGTTACTAAATACTAATGGAGACCTACCGCCTAAGTTGGTAGCCTAACACTAGTAACAGTATTGGTACTAATAGCACTAACAACGCGTACTGCTTAGTCATTACTACATTTACACAACGTTACTGTGTGTTAGGCCTACAGTACAAGTTATAACTGGTCCTATCCTAGGAAAATGTACTACACACCATGTTTCAAAAGAAATACACTTCTCGCAGCTGTCATATCTGATGCAACTAATACGAAGTCTTCTCCTTGAATTCCAATGAGAAACTCCATCTTGAATATTCTAAATGAGTCTGTGACTTCCGAATCTCACATCGGCATTAAGGACAACGAGTGCACGCAAAATTGAATGAGTTGAAGTTAGCAGACTCTTCTCTTTAAATTATTCAACCCCAAGTTTAGTAAGATTCTGCAATTAATCAGCAGTGGTCTCAGTTATGTATGATCTATGTTATAGGTGTTCTCAATTAATTTTCAGTCATGAGGGTCAGTGAGCAAGTTCTGTTGCAACAAAGAGCCAGAGATCCAAAATCTCACTGTAACTTGCAGGGGACGCGGATCCCGGGGAGGGGAGGGGTGAGGGTGACAGGGAGAATACTTCCCAGTTCAGTGGGAAACCTCAAACTTCTGCTATTTTGAAAGCGTGTGTGGCGGTGAGCAAAATAAAAGTGTGTCGTGAAGTCATCCTATCTCATTATTCCTATCAAGTTCAAGTTCGTGCCTGCGTGATTGATGACGTCATAGGTCAAGATATATTAAAAATGAGTTTTTAGCCATTTTCTGCATGCCAACATGGTGGGAAAAGGTATATACCACACGATATGTAGAGAATGATGGGTCAAATTTGAATAAGACAGATTAAGGGTCAGGGTCTAAAGTTTAACTGAGCTAAAAGTTAAAACTGGTCTAAATTGATTGTCAGCATGTTGGAAAAAGTCATAAAACCCACAACATTTGTAGAATATAATGGGACAAATTTTTAAAATAGTACTTGTTAAGGGTCGAGGTCAAAGCTCAAATTAGATCCATTCCATCATAGAAGTGATGAGATCTGCATCTCCATGGATTGCCACCTTGTTGCTTATTGCATGTTGTCCTTTTCAAACTTGTATTCGAGAAATATTCTCAACAGATGGTCTCCTATTAAAAAAGTATTTTAAAAAGTCTTCGAAGGAGAATTAATTTCGTAGATGCGTCAATGTTTGCGTTGGATTTTATTATTGTTTGAACTAAAATATTCTATATTTATATCAAATAGGCCTAATGAAAATGGTATTCGTGTCAAACGTTTTTCATAAATTGATTTTTCTCTTAACGTCTGATCTGCTGTATAATTGCATAAACAGTTTACGGAAGAATGGATATTTTTGGTTGATTTCATTATTATTCAATGTCAAGGCCGCTCTTCTAACATGACGCTTCTTCCCTCTGTACATACCAGGCCTGCACAGGAGGTTGTAAAAAAACCAGTTGGGAGAAATACACGTAAGGTATTAGTGTTCTTTTGGGGGTACAGATAGTATACGCGCGCCCCAAAGAGAGTTTGCAAAATCGAATAATAAAACAAAAAAAGATGGGAGGTATGAACTCCAAATACAAAGGCTCAAGTACGAAAACGACAGTGTCAGTTTATATAACTAACTTATAGTTGGTACTTGCAAAACGTTGCCCGTCGGTGGAAGGGTGTGTGTGGAGGTGAGGAGGGGGGGGGGTGGTGGCGATGGGATGGGGTTGTGTCTGTTGGTATTACATGCTGTTACATCAAACGTGTTTGTAACTCGTTCAACGTGTATGTGAAGTCATAAGCACTCGGAGATAATTCAAACTTTATCATGGTTGCATATATGTGTATGATGAATTGGGAATAAAACCACGATATCAGTTTCGAATGAGTCATGTATTTCAACTTGAGGGCGAAAACCCAACTTAGCATGACCAATTCTGGTTGTAAAAAATTATATGTAATTTCTGTATAATGTGGTTCAGTGATGGCTATACTCCAAGGATTGCCTACTTGTTTCTTTGTTAATTAATTAGATGTTTTAATGTCACCTCATAATATACATTTTCAGGTGAATT
>KN883829.1:657-19753 GCA_000934455.1 Apostichopus parvimensis
TTAGACTCGCTTTTACTGTGTACTGTGTTTTATCTTGTAATATATGCATAAATACTACGTTTGGAACTATTTAATTAATTCTTAACATTTTTTTTTAAATTATTTTTTTACTTTGTTTAGGGTTCTATTTATTATCGTTTAGTATTGGGTGTTTAGTACTATCTGTTTTAGGCAATTTACAATAATTGTCTTACTGCACTATAGTTTCTCATACTTATTTAAACATTGACTTTTTTTAAAACTATTTTACTATTTACATACTTCTGAATTTGTTTTGGACTATATATGCATTTAGGTTTTTTTTTTATGATCGTTTAGTAGCCTACAGGTGTTTTTTATATTGTTGCTTTAGGCTTTTACATTTTATGCCTTATTGGTTCTATATATTTAATATTTAGTTTTTTATTACTATTTGTTTTTATGTTTTACATTTGTAAAGCGCATTAAGCAGCTTTGCTGATTATGCGCTTTAAAAATATTACTTATTATTATTATTATTATTACATCTAGATACTCACTTGCCATTTGCTTCACATTTCAACAATTTTCTGAAAATCGACTTTTACTCACACAATAAGGAATTTGCAAATTGAAATATTGTGGAAAATCTGTCAAATTTTGTCCTAAAATAGTGAATCACATACTATCATACATGAGCAATGCAAACTTTTTGTTTCAAATTTTTTAATTGTAGCATCCTTAAGATCATTTAAGCATCTTCAAGTACTCACTAATTTACATATGTTAAATGTTACTTTTATCATTTTGCAGCAAAATGTTGTTGGAAAATAATTTACACTTATGAAAGAATACAGTTCTATACAGAAATGAAGCTGATTATTTTGTTACACTCTATGTCAGCAATGGGAATGGTAGGCCTATTAAAACTTGATCATTTCTGCGTCTCTCTCTCTCAATTTTTTGTATTTGTTTTTTTGGCCAAAGGTTTCTGTTTAGTGAATTGCCAGTACTATGGTAAAGAGATTGGGGATTTCATGCCAAATAATGGTATTCAAACAGAAATATTAGGGACCATCTATGCTGTGGATAACTTTCAAATTTTCATCAAGAGTTTCACCTTTGATGGTAACAGTAATGGAAGAGGTAAGTTTTCTTGCATAGACCTGCAAATTTGGATTAATTTCTGTTGTTGTAATTCCATTCGGTCCAGAGACTTCAAACATGGGTAACTCGGATGCAGAGCTCTGGCTGAAAGACCACTTTCTGGAACTTCTCTTAGTACACATTTTTTAAATTTCCAACCTAATCAATTTGTGACATTTCAGGTAGTCAGTATATAGACCCCAAATTATAGCATGCTGTATAGTATAATATTTGCTAGAAGTTTTCAAAAAGTACTTTCCTGGAGGTATTTACTCTCCAAATTGTTCTTAGACATTTTTTAGGGAACACAAAAGATGACTGAATGTCCCAACTGGTGAGGAAAATTTCCTTGAAGGTTGTAAGAACACAGTTGAAGAATTTTGACCAAAAGTGACCATATTTGAATATCTAGCATATATGGGGCCAATACAGCATAGCTTTATGGCCCCAAACATTGGCTGTTCCCTCCCATCCCTACACTTCCTTTAGTAGAAAGTTCACCATTTAACTTCAACATATGAGAGTCTCAAAGTCACATATTATATCCTTGACAATGAGAAGTCAAGCAAACTCTCTCTCTGAAAAGGCCTTAAATTTAAAAGGTTCAAAAATATGCTAGAAAGTCAGATAATGGGCACCTACTTTCAACAATCATTTTACTGAGCCTGCTCTTAAGAGTAGCATATACACACTGAGATATTTGCTTGTCTATTCAAATAACGAACCTCAATGTGATAGCAGAAAATTTGCAGGACCACACTGTCCCAAAAAGTACACTTGAAAATTTCAAAACTTTGTTAGCTTTCTAAAATTTAGGACTAATACAGATGATCTTGAATATATAAGCCTATCGGGTGTGTCCCATCTGTATGTGCGTGTCTCTTTAATACAACATTTGTTACAAAAGTGATTTGTTATTGGGCTTACATTAGTTGTCCAGAAAGGGAACGTCTAGTAGCTAGACAGGGATGGGTGTATTTCAAAATGCTGAAATAGAACATTGTACTATCATACAGTATTGTGAGGACAGTGCTCTTTGGTTGGTGGACTTGTGCACGACCCATTATACTGCTCCCCTCCCGTGCCACATACCGACACCATATTAGACGTTAATTAACATAGCTCAGATGCCCTGGATTTACATTGTTGGTACAAATATATGTTACAAAATTTTGATTCCTTTTCTTCATAAATACAGTGACGTAAACAGTAAGAGAGATATACAGTAAGTTTTGTTCCTCAGGATTATTGTTCTTTAGTTGACTTCACAATATATGGAGATCTGGAAGATTATCATAAAATGGACTATATTGACCCATGGGATGACTATGCAATAAAAGAATGGCAGTTTAAAGATCTGCTTTATTGGCTCCAATTATAGCACGCTATAGCTAGGAAAGTTTATTGATGTAATCGACCTGACAAGGTTGTATTAACTCAACCTCAGGCTTTACAATTACTTTGATTATGTAATCTCAAGAAACGTTTCCATGATAGCGTGCTATAGTTGGGGTTTATACAGCAGACCTTTAATGATTTCATCGTTTGTATGCTAATCACAAAAGAATATCTTTGTATTTTTATATTCCCAAAGAGTATAATGGGACAGCTAGCTGTAGTTCTGGTTCTCCTCACAAACATGATCGTACCGTGCAACTTGAAGACAAAAAATAAATCCAAGCAACTTTAACAGAAATCTATCAAACATTTGAACATTTATAACAAATTGAGCAGTTCCAATCTTTTACCAAGTACTTGATAAATGTTGGATATTAAATGTCCCAGTTGATTCTCTACATAAATTCAAATTCAGGGAATAATTTAACCAGTATTCGCATCGCAAAATGCATCACAAAACGGTCAAAATTGCTATATACAGATGTTAAGATGTACATAGCAGTTTTCAAAGCAGGAACTATAATAATATTCAAATGAGAGAAGAAACAAATTGGAGCCTTTGAAAATGCTAACACAAAATTACGAACACTAATATTAAGTTCCCTGACTACTTTACCATGTACTGCACACAGCTACAGTAGTAATCACCCCCAGTCCACCTACAATATGATTTGTCAATAAGATATTACACTGTATTTAGTACTGTACCTTTCTGAAATATGTATTTTATATTAAAGGAAGTAGTCCATGATTGTAAATTTGTTCAGTTGACAAGTTACACAATTGATGAAAAGATGACTCAGAATTTGCAATTCATATGATATTTACTTTTTGTTCACAGAGCTGTTGTTATATATCTGATATTGACTATGATCAAGTTGAACACACGTATATCATAATTCGCACAAAATTCTTCTTTGTACATCATGCTTTGTCAGTGCTCGCTTGATTTTGATGTGTCATTACGATAGGTCTACTGAGCTACTAACAGTTGCCTTCTGATTGATGTAGGGTTTTATAACTTGCTGTATGTATTTTAAATTCAACATGTATACATGTACATATATGACTTTACCAAGAAGCATGTTTAAATGTAGGCCTATCGGTCATGTCTTTTTGCACGATATAGATGCTCGTTTTCTTGCCGGTAGTTCCAACGAAACAGATGGTACAGGATTCCTCTTATCTGATGAGAGGGGACAGTGAGTGGATGGTGTTGACTGGTGTTTTTGACTGGTGGTGGTGCTTGGTGATGGTGTAAAACCCTGATCATGAGGACAGCCCTTCTTTCTTTAGTATCATGAAACATTTACTGCCAGGGTTAGTCGGTGGCATTAATTAACAAGAACTTCTTTGGGTTGCCAGTGTATATAAGCTAATCCACTGTGTACAGCTTGTCTTTGAACCAAAAAATTAACTCCATCCTGCATAGCAATATTCTGATTGGGCAATCTGAAAGACATTGAGAGTTTGACACATTTATCGTATGACAAAAAAACATTTTTTCAATGTTTTTTTCATCACATCATATTGCATGAAGTGTGAACGGTCTCGCATAACTACACAGTTTCATTTTTTTTTAAATCATCCTATCGTGTGGTATCGTACGTAACACGATTGGGGCTTTAAAGAGACATATTTTGCCAGAATCTCAGTCTTCATGCATCATTGGTCAGATGATTTATAATCACATTAACTTGTAGAACCTTTCTCAGGTAATACACTGTAGCATCTATAGATAACCTCATGCATGTATCAGAGTGATCATGAAATATCATATTGGTATCATTAAATACTAACTCTTCATTTATCTATACAATCAGCATATATCAGCATATATGAGGCATATATAAGGGTTCGCTACATTGCTCATGTGGAAACAGGGACAATTTGTAAGGTTTCCAATTCAGGACCTGGGGCTACTTTCTTTTCGGGGAAGTGGCCCCTTGTTCACATGCTGTCCGGTTCATATGGATCACAGTTGGGTCACTTGGCAGGTTTCAAATCTATCAAATTCTTCAAATTGATGCAAAAGACCCGACGGGTGGTTGGGATGGGGGGCATTTGGCCGTATATTCACTGTTTTTCCCACCGTAGCAATAACAATGGTGGTTTAAGTGTCTTTCCTTGTCATCATGCCACCTGAGAAATGCACAAGGATATTTTTCAAAACCTTAGGGAAAGTTTTCCTTTAAGTTTGAACCTATAAAACAACTTCACAATCCTGATGACATTTGAAAGATGAAATACTGCAGATATAATATATTCTGTTTTAAATCAAACGGTCTGAATTGATCCAATGATTGTCGATTCATATCTCGGTTAAAAGATCAATGTACCACCACCATAAGTGCTAATTAAATTTCAACATTCCCCTCAGCAATCATGCCACCTCAACTATCCAAAACTAAATGTTTATAGGCAGACATTAGTTTTGCTACTGTAAGCCTGTAGTGAAAAAACTAAACAAACAACTGAATATCAAGTGAAAAGGTCAAATGCATTCACGTCACCAAAACCAGCAATTCAAAGCTGTTGGAATTTCAACATTCCCATTATCATGAATAATGCCTGCAATAATAGATTTGTCCTTTTCAATTATTTTCCAAGTAAAACTTCAAAGGCATATAGTTGTTGCTATACATGATGTCAGCACTAAAATATTTTGAATTTGGGGGCTTGTGATGATCACTCAAGATTGTTACCATGGAAGTTAATTAATCTACTTATTTTGTTCCTCGGCATACATTTGATCCTCTTGAATCAAATATAATTTTTTGATGTACAGTTAAGGGAATTTATCAGGCACTTTAAAATACAGCATTGTCAAAAATAAATACATATGGGCAAATACACAGTAAACCAACACGAAATGATAACATAGAGGTTTTCCACCCCTAAAATTGATATTTCCAATGTTCTGTAATGTTCAATATTACTCATTTGAAGCAAAGAGCTAGAGTAAAAAGTTTCAACTTCCTACTTGAATTTTGAAAAAATGGCCCATTAGAATCCTATAGGAAAATAACGGTTGGACATTGACATACGGCAAGAAAATACAACGGTTGCAAAACATTGACATACATCACATAGATGGCAATTTTGCATAAAGTTTGAAACATACTTAGTCTTTGACCTTTTCCTATGATGGCATACAGTCATGTCTAACTCACAACCAAATTAGAGTAATATATGATGTATATATCACGCTCAGTACAGCATGAAATAGATAACGGGCAAACATGTAAAAAATGTTACAACCGTTATAAATTTATGTTAAAAAATGGCATAACTCAAAAGATTTGAAATGTATATGATCCATGTTACTGCACTCAGAATCTTAGCCAGTAGTGGTTTATATAAACACTGAAAACATCATTTTTTGGTGCACATGGGGCACAGGTGGCAAATTTTAAGAAGTTTGACATACAAAAATGTAACTCATGTGTATGTCAATCTTTTTCAAACGTACCACTATACCCCCATGTTTCCATGGTTTTTATAAACTATTTCATGGTAGGAATCTGTATACACAAAAGGAACTACATGCACTGTATACTTTTTGAGTTTTTCAATTTTTTGTGGTACATTTATAACGGTTGTAACACATTGACATACTGTTCCACCGTTACCTATTTCATGCGCTACTAAGCCTGATTTCAATACTGAAAACTGCATGTGTTGATTTTCATGTTGGTTTACTGTGTAAAGGCCCATATAATAATCCAGAATGGAAACAATTTTTGACACAAATGCAATGACCTTTATCAATTTTGGATTTTGCAAAATCTTCTCTTGATTAATTATTTCGTTCTGTTATAATCTGGCAAACTTTGATATCTGAGCCAACCCTCGAACATCGCTATAGGTGCAAATTATTGAAAAAGAAAGTACTACCACCTCAATTACTCAGCACAACTGGTGTTGTATAAATTTGTACCATTTTGCCGGTTTTTTTGTTGTCACTTTCCTTTGAAAGGAACTGTGAATCTTTTAATGTAAACTTGCTTTGTCATGCTCTGCTGCCTAACTGTCTTGTAATTATTAATGCTGAGCAATTTACAGAGTTAGATTCCGATGCAAATATTAACATTGGCTGGCAACTGATGCTTGATTTTTGTTCTTAACCACTTTTTTTTTGGAGCAAAATCTAGGGTCACTTACTTACAAACAACCACTCTACAGAATGAAACATGTTGGCAAGGAAATTGTGACATTTTTGTGACATTTGCTGAGATTGTACTGTACGTGAACGTAAAATCAGACATAAATGAATCCATTATTTTGTTTGAAAATTAAATCCAGCCACAAATGTCAATTAATTTGTTTGTTGTTTGAATTGTACTTTCTCGGTTTGAATTTTCACAGAGAAATCAACTTAGGGGCATACAGTAGCAGAGATATATACCTTTCGTTACCAGTGAATGTAACACTAAACGACCTGACTTGGATAGCCGTTTGGGATGTGTCGTTAGAGGTGAGTATACCTGCAGGCCCTGCCAAACTTGGAAGCTGTTACACTACATTGCTACTGCTCTCTCCCCTTTGATGGTGAGAACTATGGAACGCCAAAACGGACATTATTCAGTAACTTTGTATGCAGCTTTTACTCCTTCTACAGTAGAAAAATTTGTGTCACATGATGAGAAAAACAATTACGAGTCATTATGTGGGGTTCTTTTTGCGCAGCATAATGACCAAGGCTTGAATTTCTATTGGGCAGTGTGTCTGCAGCTGTCACAGCAAGGTCGCCATTTCTGACAAAATCATATTGTCTTTATTATGCAGTTTTAACTGCTGCATAAACAATTATTATGCAGCAATATTATTGTCAAACATCGACTAACTTAAATCTTACTCGTTATGCGGCAACATTGACTGCAGCCTAATGTCTATAGCACGCTATTTAAAATCTGCCTTAAAAAGTTACTGAATAATGTCCGTTTGGCGTTCCATAGAGAACAGCCTTTGAAAGATCTTGTTCAACAATTGGTGAATGAACTTAATGGAATTTCCAGTGGCAGATAAATGTGACACATGTTTACATGGGAAAGAAAAAAAAAATGCCACACTGTTGGTTGATATCCCCAATGTTAAAGATATGGGGTTCATTGAATTGAACCTATTTTGACTGCCTAACTAACCTATATGGAACACGAAAAGGGCAAACTTATTTCGTTGTCTTAACTAAGTTTGCTGTTGTCTAAACTAAAGTTGTTGCTGCTGTTTTATCATGCTGTTGCTCAAACTCACATTGATGTCTAAACTTACGTTGTTGTCTAAACTTACGTTGTTGCCATCGGCGCTGTTCAACAATTGCTCAACCACGTGATGTAAAACATATTGATTTTGCACGTAATTCAACAAACATCACCAGCGCAGGAGAATGCATGATATGGAGGCTAGCTGCTTCCACTACTACTACTAGGCCTACTAAAGCCATATTGGTAATCTTACTACTGCTACTAGTTACAAGACTCAACAGTGGAAAGAATTCTTAGCAGTCTAGACTACCCACATATCCTAATAAACGATGTGCGTATAGTAAGCATGTATGCAGCGCAAGTTGAATTTCGTGCAAGAAGCTTTTTTTTTTTTTTTTACATCATTCGGTTGAGCAATTGTTGAACAGCGCCGATGGCAACAATTAACGAAAGTTTAGACAATGACGTAAGTTTCGACAACGTAAATTTCCAGCTCATATTTCTATCAACTTCAGCCACCGGAATATCCCTTAAACTAATTAGTCACTTCCTGTCTTTTGTGTCAACATATCTTTAGGCCATTATACCCACAGTTGGAACTTTGCCTTGAAAGACCTCTTGAATCCTGTATTCAGGGAATTATTTATTGTTCTAAATATGTGTAGAAAGGTTGATTGGTATAAAAGACTAATATGTTTCCTGTGTGCAATGACTGCTATATATATAGATACATGATCTATGGGCTTTTACGGAAATCTGCCCGTGCAGGATAACATTTTCTGCACATATGTGACACTGGCCAGATAAACTTAGTCCCTGTAAACCTTTGATATATGCTTTACTGTGTAAATTTATGTGTGCACATAAATATTGAAACTGAAAAAAAAAACAATATTACAGCATGAAACAACATGTCACGTACACACTTTACTTTGCTTTTTTGGGAAAAAGTTTGTCATAGATTGTCATAGATGATCAGATTTCGATATGCACAAATTTTGTCCGGGTATGCTGAGTTTTGTATTATAATTGAAGCCTATATACAGAATGGAATATTTTACCAGAGTACCCTATTAATTGTACAGTATATACATGCTTGCAATGAAATTGTCTTCCTCTAATATTTTATGCGTAGTGAGCTTAGTTGAATTTACTGCACCAGAATAAGACGTCATAATTGCCAAATATTGAACAAATAAGCAAATCTGTGACAAGAGATAAAAGCTAAAAATTGAACGCCAGTTTGTAATTAGCCGGAGCCAGTAGAGCTAATATCTGCCATGCAGAAACCTGGCTTTGGTATTCTGTGAAATTCTTTGTTAGATTTTTCATAGCTCAAGTTCTGAGTCACTGTATGGTGACTATAACTTCGATGAGCACTTATTCAAAGCTCTTGGCTTTCATGCCTGGATAGTTGCATACAAAGGACCGTGGAAATATTAGGGTAAATTACCCACATCAATAACAATGTAGATTGGTGGGTATCTCTGCTATTTTTTCATGAATTAGCTTGCAACCTTGAACTGTGATGTGCGTCCTGCAATTTACCTGAAATCAGGTGATTCTGCATTTGTAGATAGGGCTCGGCTTTGTTCACAAAATATTTTTGTATCTTATAAATCTTTGAAAGTATTTTACCTTAAAGTCTCAATGTGTGTTTGCCAAATTTTAACCTTGACTTTCCAGCTTGCTGCCCTTAAATATATTACACCGTTCTATACAATTTTCATATTAATAATCATTATTTTTATTGATTTATGTGTCGTTAAACATTTTGAGCTAAATAAAATTTGCCAGATTTTTTAACGTGTCCGTAGATTCTACAAACTTCAATCAAAATTTGCAAGCCCGCCCAACAGATCAATCGCCAATCAAATCTCTCTGTTTTGTTTACGACCGTTAGGCCTAGGCTTACTTTCACTTTCGTGGCTAGCCTGTGTTAGGCCAATAGTTGGATAGAATCTTTCTTTCAGTCTTACCGATGTAGCTTGCGAAATTTTGTCATTTCCTTCCATTGCAAGGAATAAACAGGTGTTTTCAGATGTTTCCTCCCTGAAATTGGGTAAGAAAAGTGGACGGTACGAGTAGGTTACATTTGTGTAATGATGATGCTGATATGGGCGGTCACAGTGATCTTACGGTAAATTGTTACTGCCATAAGGGCAACAGAAAATAAATTTCTTTTTTTTCCATTGCGACAGCTTATCTCCATAAAACCCACCTGGTCAGAGTGCATTTAGAATAAGAAACATTGAATCTGCTTTGGAAGTTTGTTTTCCGAAATTTATCAGCAAACACGTATTGAGACTTTAATCAGCATAATATGATGATTGTTGTTCCATGCTAGTTGGTCCAATGATATTATTATCATTCATGTCTGTTTGCTATGTAATCATTTGACCTTTCAACACATCTATGTTTATAGTCAATATAGGGGCAGGGCCCATAGACTGACTGACAGCACAGTGATTTGGTTTGATTTTGTTATGCACTCATAGTGCAATGAGTCTGTGTTGAGT
The DNA here is from genome assembly GCA_000934455.1 of Apostichopus parvimensis. Taxonomy (NCBI): domain Eukaryota; kingdom Metazoa; phylum Echinodermata; class Holothuroidea; order Aspidochirotida; family Stichopodidae; genus Apostichopus; species Apostichopus parvimensis. The sequence goes on from KN883829.1 coordinate 10,883, forward strand.
TGGTAGAATCACAGATGGGGTCCATCTGCAATGAAATTGGGGCAGGGGGGTGGAAGGAGGAGGTTTGGAGGGTCTTAAATGTGTGTCGTTATCTCCATGGATAGCAAAGGATAGAGGTACAATTTAGCAAGTACTGTACTACAAGGCTTATATGATATATACCTACATGGAGCCGGGTTGCAGAGGTACAGTACAGTCCATTTTTTTTCAAGTGACACAGATGGTGTGATAAATGCATTCAAAGGGATATTTTGGTGGGGGTGAAGTCGATTGTTGAACAAAGTTGCTGAAAGTTGAACAGCATCGAATGGTTAAACCACCTACCCTACAGCATCTTAGCCAACATAATGACTTTTTTTTTTAAATTTGATGAATATTTTTGTGAATGCAGATTTGGCAAGGGCAGATCTGTTTACTGTATATTAATGTAAATCATCATGTAGCAATGGAGTTTTTGAAACTCTAAGAGAAAGAGAACATTGTAAACTAAGGACACATAATTCCAAATGCATCGATGTTGTATAAATTCAAAAGGATAGATCAACATCGGTTGGAAGAATTTAATTTATAGTCCTGACCTGATTAGTAACTACTGTACCATTGTTACATCTTGGAAGTGACTTACAATGAAAACTTGATATTTATACTTCTTGACCCATTTAGAGACACATATACAAAGGTATGGGAATAGCTGGGCCGTAATTAACCTGCTTGAAATTGTAGTGTGAGTACAAATTCCAAGAGTGGGGGTACAAGGGTGGGAGTTCAAACTCAAAGAGTGGGAGTACAAATTCCAGGAGTGGGAGTACAAACTTCAAGAGTGGGAGTACAAACTCCAAGAGTGAGTACAAACTCTAAGAGTGTGAGTACAAACTCCAAGAGCGGAGTACAAATTCCAGGAGTGGGAGTGCAAACTCCAAGAGTGGGAGTGGAAATTCCAAGAGTGGGAGTACAAACTCCAAGGGTGGGGAGAACAAATTCCAAGAGTGGGAGACAAAATCCGCGAGTGGGAGTACAACTCCAAGAGTGGGAGTACAAACTCCAAGAGTGGGATTACAAACTCCAAGAGTGGGAGTACAAATTCCAGGAGTGGGAGTACAAATTCCAAGAGTGGGAGTACAAACTCCAAGGGTGGGGAGTACAAATTCCAAGAGTGGGAGACAAAATCCGAGAGTGGGATTCCAACCTCTAAGAGTGGGAGTACAAACTCCAAGAGTGGGATTATGTACATACTCTGAGAGTGGGAGTACAAAGCTCCGAATATGAGTACAAAGTCGCGAACACAGGTACAGACTTGAGTACTACAAGTCTGTTATTCACAGCCATAACATCTAACAAGATGATGTTTGTGATGCTGGGTGTGTGTGTGTGTGATGATGCCCCACATATCAGTAATATATTGCAGAAGTCAAAGTACTTCATTTTACTTGCCAGCTTAGCTGAATTTATACTTCTAGAATTGAAAAAACTAATAAGTTCGATTCATTTAAAATACCAGTCACTTGAACTTATTATGCGTGTCATTGGTCTCACTGCTGCAGGTGCACTATGGGTACGTCTTCATCCCCGATGGATTCGTCGCCCCGGAACCGTACACCTTTGGAGTAGAATTTGGGTTTATTCGACGAGTCCATAACGTCCATGCTGACGCAGTCATCATTGAAAATATCAAACAGTTCACCTTCGTGAATTTGGATTACGATGGAATTGGTCCAGGTAGGTCGATCAAAACTTGAACTGTTATGAAAGCAAAGCTGACACGGGTCAAATTGTAATCGGCGAGTCCTCTCGTCTGAGACGACCAAATTTCTGTGATTCGCCGGACAACCGAAATCAGCTGTGGGGGGTTGTCTGGAGGATGCAGATTGCGCTGTAAATTAATGAACTACCACCAAATAGGTAAAGTGATCAATTGATATCACTTGTAATGCTGACCAGTGTTCTTTTTTCACCAAATGTTCCAGTACATATCTCTCCTATAGTGTACATGTTTATCATTAAGTGTTAGTTTGCTACAGTTTAGCATGTTTGTACATATTTTCGGACAGCGAAATTTGCTTTACCACCAAAATGTAACTGGGCCTGGTTTGTCTGAGGGACAACCAGAACATTCCTGAAAATATTGCCCTGTAGTAACAGAATGAGACTCATGGTATTGAAATTTTTATAGATTCAGCATGATAGCAGCTTCTTGATTATATATGGCAGTGGAGGTCAAAACATTCCAATGAATTTATGAGTTTTATCGGAATATAAAAACCCTTTGTTTTTATGAATATTTTTTATGATATTGCATGCATTCATTCTAGTCAGTAACCTTAAAATTATTTGACCACCCTACTTTGGATGGCCAGAAGACTGGAATTTATTTCTCAAGTTTCATAAAGTTCAATGTAATTATCAAATGCTTGTCAACACTTTCATCCTTCAAAAGTAGGTTTTGAAATGATCACAATTGCATACCAGAATCAGTTGTGCCATCAAAAACGCGTTGATGACTTTGTAAAGCAATGAAAACAGGATTTGATGCAAGAAACGATATTTTTTTTTGTACTTACACTTTCAGGTTAGTTCAAATAGTTGTTTTTTAAATTTTGGTCCTTTCAATTAAATCACAATTGCTCACAATTGCTTACCAGAATCAGTTGTGCCATCAAAAACGCCTCAATGACTTTGTAAAAGCAACGAAAACTGGATTTGATGCATGAAACGATATTTTTTTTGTACTTGCACTTTCAGGTTAGTTCAAATAGTTGTTTTTTAAATTTTGTTCCTTTCAATTAAATACTCTACAGCTGCCTACTTTTGGACTGGAGATGGAACCCCAGACAGGGGTGATCGTAGAGTCGCAGATCAAAATGGGGAAATGTGAGTTTCCTTTTCCTTTTCCTTTTTTTTTTTTAATAACTTTGTTTTACTGATAATTGTTAACATAATGAACAGAAGCAAAAAAATATCAAAATCTTTATGAAACATAAAGGGAAACTCATAAGTTTTAACGGTTTGACCCTATTATGACTTTAGTCAGGCAAATGATACGTACTAGTTGACTCTTAAAAAAGTTAGTTACAGTTCCTAAAAATTGTTACTTGCTTCAAAATGTTTTCATGAAAGTCTGAAGAAAGAAACAAATGCTCAGTTATTACAAAATTTCACATCTTTGAAGGTTGCGTACGGCTCTGCTGTTTTGTCGATAGTATCAGGTCATGCTATAAGCTTCAGTATTTTCGATTGGGCATTGACAAACATTTATCTTCTATCAAATTAATATACAAAAAGTGAATCAATTTCAAGCACAAGTAGCTTGATGATGTCATATTTAGACTTGCTCAAGTCAATCACCTTGTTATTAAAACCATGCATTGTAATGATTATCTTCCAATCAGAACACAGACTTTTGTTTGTAGCTGTTTGGAAGAATTATGTTAATTTATTAAATCTCAAGCCGTCTGTGATGTAGTTAAACTTGTCTCGCCAATAAACATCAGCTCAATCTCCAGATCTACTGGTCTGATCATCTTTTTTTGCAAAGTTGTTCCAAAAAAACAAACAAAAAAGACAAAAATTGCATTGAACCCTGTCTACCGAAATGTATTACACAACAAATATTAGACCATCTTATTTTGCCTTTTCAAGCATTATTTATTTTTTAGTCACATGTTTCTTTTCAATATGTTTATGCTTCAAAACAGAACTGTAGAAGTGTTCTAATGTTGTTCCTCAGAAACCGAAAGTTACCGGCCTTTCGAGGTGTGACCCTTACGATCACGTTACCGGACGACCTCACCGTGTTTGATGTTGATTTCATTGGGATTTGGTGTGAAATTGCTAGACAGGACTTTGGACACATAAATATTACTGATGCTGACAGGGCAAATCTTCCTCCTTTCATACCACTCAGTCAAGACACGGTGAGCAATTTTGAGATGATAATAATGATAACTTAATAGCGAATTATAATGCGCACATATCCGCCCTGCGGGGTGCTCAAGGCGCAAAATAGAGAAAACAAAAGGTATGGTAACAGAACAGAAAAACTTAAATTAAATCTAAATCACTGAAAGCTTCACGCATGAGATGAGTTTTAAGGAGTTCTTTGAAAGTCAAAATGCTGGTGCACGACTTCAGTTTTAGTGGTAGTGCATTCCAAAGACGAGGGGCAGCAACCTCAAAAGACATATCACCCCATGAGTGTCTGGATCTCTGTTCCCGAAGGAGAAACATGTTGCTGGAACGAAGGTTCCGTGATGGTGGGTAAAGCTCTAGTAACTCAGAGATGTAGATTGGAGCCATTTTGTTCAGTGATATGAAAACAATGAACAGAATTTTGTAGATGATTCTATAGGAAATTGGTAGCCAATGAAGTTCATTGAAGTATAGGTGTTATATGACTGGATTTTCTTGACAACAAGTAACAATCGGTGCAGCAGTATTTTGATGAAAATAACATTTATTTATGTCGACGGCTAAGAACACGAATGCTAAAGTAGCCGGTTGTGTTTTGTAACGTAAAGTTTCCCAAACATAGAAGGTATACATTTGAAAATGCGCCTTTTAATACCACCGCCATAACAGTTTACCTGCCTCTGGCGTTTTAATGGGCTCTCGCGGTAGGTCGCGGGATATTTGAGCTGTGCGAGGGACTTTTCCACGCTCGTTTCCTTCGCTACGCTTGTTTACGTGACACACAGGCTAACGTTCCAGAATAATAACCTTGAAAGGTGAAGAAGTGGGCAGTGGGCGAAAAATATGAACGGCATTCTTACTAGAGGGCAGATTTTCAAATTAAGGTTTGGCGTGTCGATCCTAGCCAGATCTTCTTCAGAAGCATATACTAACACCAAAAAGAAACAGACGACGCATGTTAAATAGAGTTGGTGGGACAGAGAAGTTTAAATTGAGCAATGAAATAAAGATAGAATAAAAGATAAGTCTTCTGTAATAATTATTCGTCAGGCCTGCATGGCTCTTGTCTTTTATACATTTACCTACACAGGCAGTAGATTAAATAGTGTCACTGTCTTACACAACTAGTTCTCATTTTCACACTAAATAATGTATTTTGTCACAATTTAGTAAGAGTCTAGATTACTACCATAGCTGATTTATCTGGTAGGATAGATGTCTAGTTTTATTATTATTATTTATTAGTTTACTGTATCGTCATAAATGATTCTCTGTCAGCCATATTATCATATTTTCAAATCATTTCCCTCAAAAGATGATTTGCTGTGCCAGAATAAGAGCATTTGTCGCAAGTCTTGTTCCATTCGTGTAAATTTCAGTGAAATACTTCCCCCCCCGGCTCAATCGTGCTTCAGCAGGGCCAATTACTCACTCCATTATGTTTTCTTTCTTGAAACAGGAGAATAATTGTGTAGTTCTTGTCGATAATACGTACCAAGTGTCGTGGCAACTTGATGAATCCAACAACAATATAATCTTGGAGTTGAGTGGGAGGGTTGCATTGAATGAGTACATGGCATTCGGGATCAGCGGATCGGATACGAGTACCCAGATGGTCGGATCAGATGTAACAGTCGTGTGGATTGATCCTAGTACCAATGAACCCCAAGCTGAGGACTATCATCTGAGTGCCCGAAGTCAGGTATATACATAAACTATACGCTAGGCCAAGAAATAATTTGGTCTCTAGAGATTCTCCTAAAAACAAGAAAATAAATAATTGTGATAGACAGCAGTAGTACAGTAAGCAAAGTCTTTCCTGGCCGACATAATTCTTCATTCTCACTGTTACTAACTGACTGCACTATCCTTTCTATCTTGAAGGACCTGAGCTGTTCAAACACTTTTGGTTAATGACTTCTAAATATTAATTATAATCATTTTATATAAGCAGTGAATTTCAGTTGATGAAAGATGAGTAACTGACCCATGCAACAACACAGACCATATTTAGTTCATGGGTTTATTCTTAGAGTGTAGTGTTTGTTCTGCAAGTTCCAGTGCGTCATGTGAAGTGCCTCTCTGTCATAAATTTGTGGTCTTGAGAGCTGTTTTGAATACACTCTAGACTGCTCTCGGAGTCGGTGGTTTGAACGGAACATCAAGAAGATCTGTTGCTTGTAACAATTGATTGATTGATGTTGTTGACTCTTAAAACGCTGCGCCTGTTCCGAATATCCGTGTTCAAATATACACTTTGCAATTTACAGGCCATTCCGTTCCATATGAAGGTGTTTAGGTGAAGGATCAGCGTAATTGTTTGTCAGAAAACTATCTTGCAAAACAAATGTTATTTGCATTGAGCTAGCTCAGCTTTAACGATTCTACGGCAATTCAAGTGAATTTACAGATCTCGTAACTACTCTTTACTTGTAGTGCAAGACAGCCGTACTGTTGGCGGCTTGGATTATCTTTTAATTTTTTTTTATAACTCTGTTATATCTCTGATCTATAATCTCTGTATATTATACCAATGTTGCTTTAACGCTCAATTGTTTTGAAATTTATTTATCGTTAAAAGTGATACTTGTAATGTAATTTTTTGTATTATTTACCTTTCTCTTATGTCTGTCTGAATGTGTTCCTCAACAGTGCGTAGTCAACAGCGCACAGGGTGCTTGCCCAGATACTTTCACAGCAGGTGGAATCAATGATGCCCAGTTGCTAGGGGCAACAGTTCAGGATGGCATTACTAGCATTACTGTGGAGAGACCATTGAACCCTGGTAAGTTTCATTACAGAGAGCAGCAAATACATGAAAATGAATTTTGTTAAATACAGGCATGTATTCTTGAGTTCATTGGTTTTAATTTAACTCAAGTCAATTTATTTTGCTGAACGTTCGTTCTAAGTTCTCTTTAGCATGTCGTTAATTAATAATTTCACTTCGAAATTTCAGCCCGAACTTTTCTTCATTTAGTAGGTTGATATAAGGTACTGTTAACACTCTCCGTAATTGTGACATGTTAATTACTCTCATCCCCTCCACCCACCCACCCCCAATCTAAAAATACACATAAATGACATCAGCACGATTTCACTGCCATAAGATCGTCTAAGCAGGGTAATACAAATTGACCTTGTTGCAATTTGATCAGTAATGGAAATCTGTGACATTTGATCCTTGAGAAAATCTGTGAAAGTCCATCCGTTTGTAAAATTTTAGATGTGCAATTTGATATCAAAATACCTGTATGCACCGGTACCGGGTGAAGTAGATATTTGGAACCAAGGTCAATTCCATATATATACTTTAAGATTATAATTATGAGAAAAACATTTCTTTTTCCATTAAAGTTCAAACATTTTCAGTTTAAACCCATCCAGGAGGAGAATTCAGTCCCTTACTTCTTTGCCTTTTGCAAATAGTTTGTCTAGTTCATAAAATATTGTATATATATATTTTGACTTTCGTCAGGGCATCATGAACATTTGGTACAAAATATCAGCCGTCAAAATGACTTTCCCGTTTTATTTTGCCAAATGAAATGGAGTCTAATCGCACATTTTTTATATTTTTTATGACTCCACAGCTGATTCATTAGATACACTCATACCTACAGACAGGCAGGTATACATATCTTGGTCACTTGGATTCATCAACGGTGTGGGTCTCGTCGCTCGTCACCACACTATACCCACAGGTAGGATATATATCTATGGGGCACTGCCCAAAATGTGGGGTTATGAACACTTTTCGTTGGGTTTTTAACGAAATCTTTGTCTACAACTTTTTGGAGCAAGTATATTTTTGCTAGGAAGTTAGGAAGGAGGAGGTTAGGATGGGTCGGGTTTGTAGAGCCTCCCTGCCTCCCTCAGTGTCAAATCCATGAAAATCATGAAGCAATAATATGATGATTGCACATAATTACCAATCAGCGCCAAGATATACTTTTCAAATTTCAGGTAATTTACAGATAAACTTTGGAAGTCAAGGTTTGGTGTGTCCAGAATTTACCCCTATTGAAGCAATAGATGACCTGGCACCATGGTTTATCGACCCTATTGTAACCAACGGTGATGCGAACTTCGTTGCTGTCATTGGTCCTGCTGGGAGACAGAGAGGTTACCAAGGAATCACAGGTAACATGTTTCCATGGGAACACAGGCTGTGGAAGGCCATCATTTTCCTCCAAATTCTGGTACCATCAAGCGATGCTTTTTGTTTGCTTTCACTCTACAATCCCTTTACTTTTGTATGTTTTCATGTTTAATTTCATGCCCCAAGTTATGCTCACCCGTGCGTTTAATATGCACTCTCACCAGTAAATGACAATTTAAGGGCAGCATAGTTCCTTTTTAATGTCAAACTAGCTGGACGGTGTTCATGCTTGCAGATGGATATCTAGATTTAAAATGTTTCCCCTCTTCCCCTGACTACCCCTATTGTCCCAACCCGCTCCCACCCCCTCAAAAACAAAATTTAAAAACTAGAATATATTCCATCTTTGATGTTGAAAATTTCATAATATTGGTACTTCTATGCATTGTTTTAGGTCAGATAGGCTGGGGTATAGCTTGGTATATCAATGACACCCTAATCCCAGAGATTACTGTTCAAAGGGGGTCTACCTACCGATTTGAAGTCTTTGGAGGGGACGACTTGGACAATATTGGTTCTTATCATCCTTTTTACATCACCAGTAGCCCGGATGGTGGCTATGCACAGAGTGCACCATTCGAAAGAGAGGTATTTTCATCTTCTGTTGTTGTTGTTTGTTTCTTGTTCGTCAGTCTTTCAAAATGTTGTTTCTAACATCAAAGTTGATCGACGATCTTGTAGGCCAATATTGTTGAGATTCGATGTTCATCTGATAGATCAATCAATCTGATCAGTCTGATAGATCAATCAATCTGACAATCTGAGAAGATAAACTTGAATGAAGTTGACATGGTTCCCATCCA